>JAVJIX010000077.1:4587500-4827500 GCA_036785185.1 Paratrypauchen microcephalus | reverse complement strand
CCGAATAGCTTTTTTTTTTTTTAATGATATGACTTTTTCATTTACCGCAATACCGGTGAGTGTGTGCGTACAAAACATCGGGAACACAGAGCGGTGGAACGTTTAGACCTGGTTTAGACCTGGTTTAGACCTGGTTTAGTCCTGGTTTAGACCTGGTTTAGACCTGGTTTAGACCTGGTTTAGTCCTGGTTCAGACAGAGCGGCATAACGTTGCACCGGAATGTCGTGCCTGGGAACTGTTTTGCAGTGGCATGAGAGCGGTGGAAGCGTAAGCTGTGTCCCAATTCAAGGGCTGCAGTTTCCGTTGCTTTTTCAGCTGCTTTTTCAGCGGCTCCGAAGGTTGCGAAAGCTGCAGCCCTCGAACTACCCTCCGTGGACCCCAAGGGACATGGGACAGGTCCACAGAGCCGCTCGCAGCGCCCAGACACGCTGCTAACGCTAATGCTAACAACACGCACCACGCAAATGATGCACACTAATCAATAACATGGCTAGAGTGTGTGTCGGACGTTGTTGTTAAAAACAGAGGAACTTATACTGAAAAGAGGAGCCGTGTCAGTTGTGTGGAAGAACTTTGGCTTGTTCATGTCCATGACAGCACTGTCCATGTCCATGCTGGTATAGCATTCTAAGATAATTTAGGACAGTCAAATCTCTTTAAACCATGCAGGAAGTAAGAGGTTTGTGGACATTTGTGGACAGGGAGGATGTCTGACCTTTCCTCTCGACTGGATGTAACTAAAGTTTAATTTTTCAGCTTGTTTCACTGTTGTGACACTTTGACCAATCAGATTCTAATATTCGTCACAGTTTGAGTCATATCTGAAGGAGCAGTGCAGAAACATGACCGTGGATGTTCCTCAGACATGTCCATTGTGCAGGTAGAGGTCTTGTTTCTATAGTAGCTGGAGAACTTTGGATGTTCTTCAGATTTGGAGGACTTGTCTTTGTCTTTGCTTTTGTCACCAGCCGTATAGACTACTGTAATGCCCTGCTCTCTGGTCTTCCCAAAAAGAGTATTTCAGGCTTGCAATTATTACAAAATTCAGCAGCACGTGTCCTGACTAGGACCAGAGGGCGGGATCACATTACACCGGTCTTAAAATCTCTGCATTGGCTCCCTGTGAGTTTCAGGATAGATTTCAAAGTTCTTTTACTGGTTTTTAAATGTCTTAATGGTCTTGGGCCTTCTTATCTTTCAGAACTGTTTTCCCCTTACGAACCTTCACGGGCCCTGCGCTCCTCCGGCAGCAGGCTCCTGGTCATTCCCAAAGTCAGGACACAGACTCACGGAGAGGCGTCTTTTCAGGACTACGGCCCTCGTCTATGGAACTGCCGGAGGACCTCAGGGCTGCAGAGAACGTTCATGTTTTTAAGAGTGGGCTCAAGACTCACCGGTTTAGCCTGGCCTTTGATTGACTTCGGTCGTCTGTTTGCTTGTCTTTCGTTTGTTTGTTTGTTTGTTTGTCCATCTGTTTGTTTGTTTGTTCGTCTGTTTTTTCTTTTTTTTTCCTTCCTCTGGCAGCACGGTGGCTGAGTGGCTAGCACTCATGCTTCACAGCAAGAAGGTTCGGGTCGCCCGGGCCTTTCTGTGTGGAGATTGCATGTCTGGGTGGGTTTCCTCCGGGCACTCCGGTTTCCCCCACCAACCCAAACATGCTCTATAGGTAAAATCCTCCAGCTTAGGTGCTGACCAAACCTAAACAACAAAATCATGGGGATGGTCCCCGGGTCAAATATAGAAACAACTTATCCTGTGTGACATCAATAAAAGTCAATCTTCTAATCCTTGATCACTGTAAGGCGCTTTGTGCTACATTTTTGTATGAAAAGCGTTTGTTTGATTGATTGATTGATTGATTGTCCCACTCCTGAAAGCCCCAGGGCTCCTTGTGTCTGTGTTGATTGTTTATCAAACTCAAGGCCTGTATTTGAATGTGTTTTCTGTTTTCATGGAGGTGAGCTTTGGTTGTTTCGACCTCCATCACTGGACCTTTACTCCGTACCGGTGGAATGTCCCGGCAGTGTGGTGTTTTCATTATTGTTCTGGTAACACTGGGTCAGTGTGACCTGGAGCAGGACATGGGTCACACTGACCTGACCCACAGGACTTCCTCACTCATGGTGCGATGATGACGGTGACGAAGAGTGGACGTTAATCAGTGGGGCCAAACACACTGTGGTCATCAACAACCTCAGGACAACTAATCTGACCTTCCTCTGGACGTTGCCGTGGACGACGCCATCGTCTTTCAGGTTGTATTAATTTGTAAATTCAATTTGGAGACGACAGAGAATCAGAGCAGTGTGACGGACACATCACACAAATCAACATATCAGATTTTAGCAGGAAAGTGTTTCTCAAATTCTCCATTGAAATCAGTGGAATTCCCACCATAAATAAATGTCTGTAACTTTCTGGAGGTGCATGCAAAAGAAAGTTAAAGCCATACACTGAAACATTCTCCATGAAGACAGATACATGCTATCCCATAGTGTGGAAGGAACAACATTTCCATGGAAACAAGAGGAAACATGTGAAATGAAACCAAAATAAAAATAAAAACAAAAACATGCTTTTAATCTAGTCTGTTTTTGGCTAAAAAGTTACAGACTGTGGCTTTAATTTACTTCATGTGTTTTATTTCATTATTATTTGATGTTTTTTGCTTTTATTTCATCAAAAGTCCTGGGGATGTTTGTATCACTAAACTCTGTACCTGTAAACTTTCCTCATACTGACGGTGTAAATGATGTGTCCTAATAAAATAGTGAAAATATTGTGATTTTGATTTGATTTCAGTTCAGTGATTTCAGAATCCTCTCAGGACTGTGGTTTGAAATCCAGTAGTGAAAGTGTGATTCAACAATCGACCTGCAGCTCAATATTTACAGGAAACACGGGGTCAGACTGACCTGAACTCACACGATAAACACAACGACAATGAGAAACAGCAAAATGAAAACCAAAAAAATCAAGAAACTTGGAAAGTGAATTATAAATCTGTTTATTTCTTTATTAAAGGTCTTATTTTATCCAACTGTGACTTTTGTGAGTTTTAAACCACAGACCTGGATTTGTACTATTACTGCTAATAGTAATAGTAGTGGTAGTAGTAGTAGTAGTAGTAGCAGTAGTAGTAGTAATAGTGGTGGTAGTAGTAGTAGTAGTAGTAGCAGTAGTAATAGTAATAGTAGTGGTGGTAGTAGTAGTAGTAGTAGTAGTAGTAGTAGTAGCAGTAGTCATAGTAGTAGTAGTAGTAGCACTAGTAGTAGTAGCAGTAACAGTAGCAGTAGTAGCAGCAGTAGCAGTAGCACCAGCAGCAGCAGCAGTAGCAGCAGCAGCAGTAGCAGCAGTAGCAGCAGCACCAGCAGCAGCAGCAGCAGCAGCAGCAGCAGCAGTAGCAGCAGCAGCAGTAGCAGTAGCAGCAGCAGCAGCAGCAGCAGCAGCAGCAGTAGTAGCAGCAGCAGCAGCAGCAGCAGCAGCAGCAGCAGCAGCAGAAGCAGCAGCAGCAGCAGCAGCAGCAGCAGCAGCAGCAGCAGCAGAAGCAGCAGCAGAAGCAGCAGCAGCAGCAGCAGCAGAAGCAGCAGCAGCAGCAGCAGCAGCAGCAGCAGCAGCAGCAGCAGCAGCAGCAGCAGCAGCAGCTGTTGCTGGCAGCAGCAGCAGCAGCAGCAGCAGCAGCAGCAGCAGCAGCAGCAAGCACAGCAGCAGCAGCAGCAGCAGCAGCAGCAGCAGCAGCAGCAGCAGCAGCAGCAGCAGCAGCAGCAGCAGCAGCAGCAGCAGCAGCTTGTTGTTGTTAGCAGCAGCAGCAGCAGCAGCAGCAGCAGAACCTACAGCAGCAGAGCAGCTGTTGTTATGCAGCAGCAGCAGCAGCATACTGGCAGCAGCAGCAGCAGCAGCAGCTGTTGCTGCTGTTGCTCGCTGTTGTTGCTGCTGTTGCAGCAGCAGCAGCAGCAGCAGCAGCAGCAGCAGCAGCAGCAGCACCAGCGGCAGCAGCAGTTGTTGTTGTTGAAAGTTATTGTTAGCAACAGATTGCAGCAGCATTGTTGTGTTGTTGTTGCCAACAGCAGAGAAAGAGACAGGAGAAAGAGCAGCAGCAGCAGCAGTTGTTGCTCAACCAGCAGCTGAAGAGTTGTTACAACCGTTGTTGTCAAGAACGAGAAAGAAAGAGAAGAAAGCAGATAAGAATCATACAGAAAGTTGTTAGTTGTTCAACCAGAAAGAAAGAAAGGTTATTAAAGAAAGAGTTAAAGAAAGCCATATATTGTCATAGCTATATTGTTATTGCAGCCATTAAGGTTAGTTGTTGTTGTTGTTGTTATTAAGAGAAATTGTCAGTTGTTGTTGTCATTGTTGTTGTTATATTATTGTTGTTGCTATTGTCATTGTTCAGCAGCATGATTGTTATTGTCTGTCAGTTGTTGTTGTTGTTGTACCTGTTGTTGTTGTTAAGAAATTGTCATTACATGTTGTTGCTATTGCAGCTTGTTGTTGTTGTTGTAAATTGTCATTGTTGTTGTTGTTGCTATTGTTGTTGTTGCAGTTGTACCTGTTGTTGTTGTTGGTCTAGCTGTTGTTGTTGTTATTGCAGCAGGCTGTTATTCGTCATTGTTGTTGCCTGCTGTTGTTGTTGTTGTTAAGGTTGTTGTTAAGCAGAAATTCGTTGCCGCTGTTGTTGTTGTTGTTGTTGTTGTTGGTTGCAGTCTGTTGCTGTTGTTGTCAGCAACGGTTGTTGTTGTTGTTGTTGTTGTTGTTAAGAACAATACAGCGTCTGCTGTTGTTGTTCATGTTGCTGCTGTTGTTGCTGTTGTTGTTGTTCGTTTCAGTTGTTGGTTGCTCGCTCGCTGCTTGCTGTTGTTGCTTGTTGTTGTTGTCTGTCGTTGTTGTTGTTGCAGCAGCCGCTGTTGTTGTTGCTTGTTGTTGAGTAAGAGCATTGTTGTTGTTGTTGTTGTTGTTGTTATTGTTGTTGTTGTCATTACAGCATGCAGAAAGTAGTTGTTGTTGCTTGTTGTTGTTGTTGTTCGCATCGCTGTTGTTGTTGTTAAAAGAGCATGAGAGAGCTATTGTTGAGAAAGAGAAATTGTTGTTGTTGTTGTTGTTGTTATTACTATTAAAGAAAGAAAGAAAGAAAGAGAAAGAAATTGTATATTGTTGTTATTGTTGTTGTTGTTGTTGTTGTTGTTAAAGGAAAAGAAAGAAATTGTCTGTTATTGTTATTGTTATTATTGTTGTTGCTATATATTAAAGAGCAGCATTGTTGTTATTATTGTCATTGAAAGAGAATTGTTGTTGTTGTTGTTGTTATTATTGAGTTATTATTATTGCTCGTCATTGTTGGTTATTGTTGAAAGAGAAGAAAGAGAAAGAAAGAAAGAGAAAGAGTGAGAGAGCAGAAAGAAGAGTTGTTGTTGTTGTTGCTTGTTATTATTATGAGATTATTGCCAGCAGAAAGAAAGAAAGAAAGAGAATTGTTTGGCATTGTTGTTATTTATTGTTATTCAGAAATCTGCCGCTAAAGAAAGAAAGAGAAATTGTTGTTAAGAGAGAAATCTGTTTCAAAGAAAGAGCAGCAAGAAAGAGAGAAAGAGAGAGTTATTGTTCATTGAGCATTATTAAAGAAAGAAGAGTTGAGAGAAATTGTCATTGTTGTTGTATTCGCTGTTGTTGTTGTTGTTGTTGTTGTTCGTTGTTGTTGTTGTTGTTGTTGTTGTTGTTGTTATGTAAGAAGATTGTCAGTTGTTGTTGAGTATTGGTTGTTAGTTGTTATATATTGTCTGCTGTTTAAGTTGTTGTTGTTGTTGTTGTTGGTTGTTGTTGTTGTATTGTTGTTATTGTTGTTGTTGTTGTTGTTGTTGTTCGGTTAGTTGTTGTTGTTGTTGTTGTTGTTGTTGTTGTTGTCATTGTCATTGTTGTTGTTGTTGTTGTTATTGGTTCGCTGTTGTTGTTGTTGCCGCGTTGTTGTATTGTTGCTGCTGCTGTTGTTGTTCGTCAGTTGTTGTTGTTGTTGTTGTTGTTGTTAAAATTGCTGCTGTTGTTGTTGTTGTTGTTGTTGTTGTTCGTTTATTGTTCTGTTTCGCTGTTGTTGTTGTTGTTGTTGTTCGCTGTTGTTGCTATTGTTGTTGTCAGTTGTTGTTGTTGTAGTAGTTGTTCGCTGTAGTAGTTGTAGAAGTTAGCAGTAGTAGTAGTAGTAGTAGTAGTAGTAGTAGTAGCAGCAGTAGTAGTAGTAGTAGTAGTAGTAGTAGTAGTAGAAGTAGCAGTAGTAGTAGTAGTAGTAGTAGTAGTAGTAGTAGTAGTAGTAGAAGTAGCAGTAGTAGTAGTAGTAGTAGTAGTAGTAGAAGTAGCAGTAGTAGTAGTAGTAGTAGTAGTAGTAGTAGAAGTAGCAGTAGTAGTAGTAGTAGTAGTAGTAGTAGTAGTAGAAGTAGCAGTAGTAGTAGTAGTAGTAGTAGAAGTAGCAGTAGTAGAAGTAGCAGTAGTAGTAGTAGTAGTAGAAGTAGCAGTAGTAGTAGTAGTAGTAGTAGAAGTAGCAGTAGTAGAAGTAGCAGTAGTAGTAGTAGTAGTAGTAGTAGTAGTAGTAGAAGTAGCAGTAGTAGGAGTAGTAGTAGTAGTAGTATAGTATATCAACCACAAAATATTTCATTATTTAAAACACATTTTTATTATAAAAACTGTATAAAATATAGAATTTCAGAACACAAATACTTCATTAGAAAAATACATCTCTGACTAGAACATCGTCCCAGATTTAAATATTGTGCATGATCCTCCCTCACAGAGGGAACGAGGGTCTCCTGCCCACCAGACAGCCCACCAGACAGGTCAGTGCTCAGAGGTCATCAGTCACAGGACCAGTCTTTGGTCTGGATCAGTCTTTGGTCTGGACCAGTGTTTGGTCTGGACCAGTGTTTGGTCTGGATCAGTCTTTGGTCTGGACCAGTGTTTGGTCTGGACCAGTCTTTGGTCTGGACCAGTCTTTGCTCTGGATCAGTCTTTGCTCTGGATCAGTGTTTGAAGGAGACAGGAGCGATCTTCATCAGGGTGGACCTCAGCCCTGACACTGTTCCTGACGTGGTCCAGAACATGTTCCGTGAAGAGCTGAGGCTGCTGGGAAATTCTCCGTTCAGGTTCGAGTCTCCACATCCGCCGAACCACCAACCTCCTGCAACAGAAGAGACAAAACCACTGAATATTCACCTGAACATTCACTAACCAGGAACTAAACCAGGACTAGAACAGGACCCTCAAAATAACCATAACTAACCAATAACTAACCCAGCGCTTCTGTAAATGCACTCTCTCCCCCCTGCACATCCTGATGTTGTGGAGCAGAGCTTTACCTGAGTGTGTCTGTGCGCAGTTGTCCCCCGCGCTGAGGTCATTGTCCTGGTCGGGTGTGGAGAAGGGCAGCCCGGAGGAACCAGAAGAACCGGAGGAACCAGGGGCACCAGCGCTGAACAGTCCCCCCAAAGAGGCTCCCGAATCTGGGCTTAGGTGGAGCGAGAACCGCCCTTCCTCTCCGTCCAGCTGGAACTCCGAGCTCATCACGTGACTTTGCCTGGACCAATCGGAGAGCTCCACCTGCAGCGTGTAGCGCCCCTGTCTGGCCAGCGTGTGGATGTGCTCCAAACCGAGCCAGAACTCACCTAAAAGAACCGCATTTTGATTAAGAGTTAGTCACTCTGGAAGTTCTATTAAAATCATAATATAAGAATAAGCCGCAGAATGATAAAAATTAGGACTGTTGCCATAGCGATTAGCAATTACAACTACAATATATCATGTTTTGAATGGAGGAAAGTAACAGTAAGATTAGGTTTAGTTTATTTTTAATTTTGTGCTAAAATTGTGGCAGCTGAGGTGACCAGAATTTGATTGTAAAAATGTACCTGCATTATAAAACTATTTAGGCTGCGTCCCATTCCTCTGTCTTACCCCTTCGTCTTACCCCTACCCCTTGGTTTTGTGCGTTCATGTGAGGACAAGGGGTGTTTCGATTCTAATTTTGATCAAGGGCTCGGGCCACGACCTCGGGCTACATACCCCTTGAAACGAAGTAAACTCTCGACTAGACTTGAAACGAAGGGGTACGGCTACAAGCTCAGGCAGGTTTTGGGATCAGGACAACAAGGACTAAACCGGGACTAACTATAACTGAACCAGGATTTAACTGGAGAAACTTTGACTAAACCAGAACTAAACCAGGACTAAACCAGATCTAAACCAGGACTAAACCAGGACTAAACCAGATCTAAACCAGGACTAAACCAGGACTAAACTAGATCTAAACCAGGACTAAACTAGAACAAAACCAGCACTAAACCAGGACAAAACCAGGACTAAACTAGATCTAAACCAGGAATAAACCAGGACTAAACCAGATCTAAACCAGGACTAAACCAGGACTAAACTAGATCTAAACCAGGACTAAACTAGAACAAAATCAGCACTAAACCAGGACTAAATCAGATCAAAACCAGAACAAAACCGGGACTAAACCAGATCTAAACCAGGACAAAACCAGGACTAAACCAGATCTAAACCAGGACTAAATCAGGACTAAACCAGGACTTTTGGGATCAGGATGGCAGCGTCACATCGACTAGCCGAGGAGTCTCATGAATGTATTTTCAGCAGTTGTAATTATCGATTAACAGTTTAGC
Organism: Paratrypauchen microcephalus; assembly: GCA_036785185.1. Classification (NCBI taxonomy): domain Eukaryota; kingdom Metazoa; phylum Chordata; class Actinopteri; order Gobiiformes; family Gobiidae; genus Paratrypauchen; species Paratrypauchen microcephalus. The sequence goes on along the minus strand of JAVJIX010000077.1, from coordinate 4,818,842 downwards.
AGGTTTACAATTATGACGCTTATGTTCTACGTTACTTTTAGTGAACTGTTGTTGCGGTTTTAATTATAGTGATGTCTGTTTAGCCGACGTTATCGTTTTCATCGAACTTTCATGTATAAACAAACTGCTTTCTGTCGAGCTGAGGTAGCCGATAATCCTTGACATGGCGAGGGACGATGACGCAAACGGTAATCGAGTGGCGTCCCATTTCTTAGGGGAACATTCGTACCCCGAGCCCTCTCAGCTCGAGGGGTACGAATATCGAGCGGCAAGACAAAGACGTAGATAAAAGGGCAGGGGAAGGGGTAAGACAGAGCCTTAATGTAATACTTTTGAAGCATTTTAAATGTCTAAAAAGTACAGTGAACATAGTATAAGGCGCAGTATAAATCCTAAGGAGATTCTTACCCGTGAGGCTTCCAAATCCAGTCTTGTAGTCGTTCCAGGCCTGGTCAAAGCTCTGGGAGCCGTCAAAGCGTTTCTGGATCACTGTCCAGCCTCCCTCTGCAGAAGAACACGGAAAAGTCTTTTATTCCTGCATTTCTACCCTCACTATTTTGCTACAGAGCTGTTCTGAAAGTTGATGTATAGTTGATGCCATAAAGACTCAAACGTAAAACTAAATATGACATTTTTAAGTTAATTTGTCCTGTGGCGGGGCAGCGTTAAAGGGATAGTTTTTTAAAAAATGTGAATCTGTATGGGTTTCCTTTTAAAAGTGTCGTGCATTAAAGGAAAAGTAACGTTTTTTACAATTTGAGCCTTATTTCGGTAATAAAACAAGTTGTTTTACTCACCCATAGCACTTTGGTGTCATATGGAGCACTTCCAGGGATGTTTTAGATTTGCGGTTAGCCTAGCGCGACTTCTAGCCATAGCTCGCTGCATATAATATATTCCCCGAGCATGTAATATGCCCCGTGCGGTCTCCAAATAACACAAACTTTAGCACTTTTCAAATCATAGAAGCTCAGCCCGGTTAGGCTCGAGTTCTGGAACTCACGTAAGTAGGTTTGGTAAGTTCACGGGGGACAGAAAATAAAGCTTGTTTTTCTTCGCAAAACAACATTTGTCCAAAAATGATGTATATTTAAAAATCCAGCTGCCTATTTTCCCTAATTCGCATGGTTCCCTTTTCTCTCGGAGTTGTATCACGGCGCGTGTAGCCTAGCCTAGCCTGTTCACTTGTAAACATCCACCGTCGCCGTACCGCATCTGTCGTAACCATCCGCTAACAAGTGAACAGGCTAATAGAGCTAACGTCGACGGAGTGATATGAACCTAGAGAAAATATGCAAATGCGAATTAGGCAGCTGGATTTTTTCGGACAACTGTTTGTGACGGAAATAGATATCACTTTTTGGACAAATGTTGTTTTGAGAAGAAAAACAAGCTTTATTTCCTGTCCCCGCGAACTCACCGGACCTACTTACGTGAGCTCCAGAACCCGAGCAGAACCGGGCTGAGACGAGACTGTCAATGGTAAGCCAGTGTTACCGCACAACACTTTTAGAAGGAAACCCATACAGATTCATATAAAAAAAAACAAAAAAAAAACGCACTATCCCATTAACACTGACTTACCCCTGACAGTGACCTCTGAGACGAGTACTGCCCTGGTTCTGGAGCTGATGAACGTAGGTCCGGCAAGTTAGTGGGGACAGTTAATAAAGCTTGTTTTTCTTCTCAAAACAATATTTGTCCAAAAAGTGATATATTTGCGTCAGAAAACAGTTGCACACGGAAAAGTCAAAAGTCTAAATCACTTGGTGCTATTTTCTCCTGTAAGTGGCAATGTTTACAAGCAGTGGTGAAAGTAAAGCGGTGCGCACCGGAACGGCACATTGGTATCAAATTCACAGCTGGTACGCAGCACCGCTAAGAGAATATGGTTAATGGTGGCTAAAACCCACATTTGAAAAAAAGTAAGGTGCGCTATTTAAGTAGAAAACACAACCACACTATGCCATTCGAGAATAACTGAAAGCTACAGGCTGGTAAGCTCAACTGGTAAGTCACTGACTTTCCCCCCGGGGGCTGTGAGTTTGAATCCCCCCTGGCAAGAGAGGGTTTATGCTGAGTCAGCACTGTAGTTATATTTTAAGGTGTAAAATGTTTTTTAAAAAACCCGGGTAAAACGAGTGTTGTTGTTGTTGTTGTTTTTTTTATGGTAAAGTGATGCATTGGACATTATAGCACCTGTAAGAAATGAAAACTACTTTCACCACTGTTTACAAGTGAACAGGCTAATAATAATAATAATAATAATAATAATAATAATAATCATAATAATAATAATAATAGGCGCAGTGATACGACTCGAGAGAAAATAGCACCAAGCAATTTAGACTTCTGACTTTTTCCTTTGCAACTGTTTTCTGACGAAAATATATCACTTTTTGGACTGTTTTGAGAAGAAAAACAAGCTTTATTAACTGTCCCCGCTAACTTGCCAGACCTACTTTCGTCAGCCCTAGAACCAGGGCAGTACTCGGCTCAGAGGACACTGTCAGGGGCAGAACCGGGGCAGAACTCGGCTCAGAGGACACTGTCAGGGGTAAGTCAGTGTTAATGCACGACACTGCTGAAGGGGACGCCGTACAGATTCACATGAAAAAACCCGAACTATCCCTTTAAAGCTTTCTGGAACTGTTTGGATGTTATTATTTTATTTTAATGTTATTTTGATGTTTATTTAAATGATAATTAGCGTTACCTTGTGTCATGTCACAGAGCACGCTGAAGGGCCTGGAGCTGGCCGGTTGGATGACGTACACTCCGCTCTTCCTCTGGCCCTGGACAAACACATCGTGGCAGTCTCGGGCAAAACCTGCAACACAAACCAAACACATGACTCTAAAGTGCCACTTTTATCACACTGTTTTGGTCCCTGTGGTTGTATTTTAACCCCGGTGCCCTCCCTCTCACTAATCTCTGTCACTCTCTGCCAGCAGGACGGAAAATACAATGCAAAGGTGAAGCTGGCGTTGCGCAAAACTTGACCCAGATCCAGGGATGTAAAAGTTGTTTTGTACAAGAGCTGGCCTCTGTGGGCGCGTCCACTTTACCTCAGCAAAATCACAAAGAGACTTCTAGATGACTGATGAAGTTTAGCTGTGTTCAGTCGTACGAGACATGAACGGTCCTGGTACTAGGCTACAAAATGAACAATACTGAATGATAATACTCCCTACAACTGTATATACTGTAGCTGTGACTGAATACTGTATTTTATATTTTATTACTTATTTTTATATTTTATTCTGATTTGTACATATACATTTATTATTTTTATAATTATGTTTCATTTGACACTAGTCTCTTGCTTTTTTTTTTTTCTTTTTGCTATTCCATCTATTTTTTGTTCCCCTCTGTTATATATTATATTTGATGTTTGAGCGACTGTACCCAAATAATTTCCCTTGTGGATCAATAAAGTTTGTCTAAGTTCAAATAATAGTAATACTGTACAGTTCTATTTATTTTAAAGTAAGTAAAATTTGAAAAAGTAGAAAAATGTGTTGATTTATTATTATTTTAAAAAATGAAAAATATATTATAAAATACATATATATAATAAAAAAATAATAATAATACATATTTAAAAAATGGTAAGAAGTAGAAAAATATGTGTTGATTTATTATTATTAAAAATATATGAAAAATATATTTAATAAAAAAAATAATAAAAAATAAATAATAATAATAATAAATAACAAATATTTTAAAAATGGTAATAAGAAGTAGAAAAATATCTGTTGATTTATTATTATTTTAAAAATATATAAAAAAATAAATAATAATAATATAATATAATAATAATATAATAATTTTTAAAATGGTCCTAAGATTCAATGTGCTGTATATGGCAGAGCGTACTATCACATAAAAGCATAAAAGAGAAGAAGTCCTCCTCACCTTTTGTCTGGTTCTCCTCGTTCTGCAGTATCAGGTCATGTCTGCGCCTGAAAGACTTCGTCCTCTTTTGTCCAATCTGAAAGTGAAACGCGACAAATTCAGCCTGTGGCCACAGAGTCTCAGTGAAAATGTGTAAAAGTGTGTGCGGCGTGCGGTCATCTGTGCGGTCAGCTGTGCGGTGTAGAGTAGGATGGGGCTGACCTTGCTCTGCAGGGCCTGGAGGTGCACGCTCTGCTTCTCCAGCTTGTCCTGCTGCTGCTTGATCTTCTCCATCAGCTGGTCTATGCGCCGGTTCTGTGCGGCCATCATCCTCTGCACAAAACACACATTTAAGAAGGTTTCTACGCGGAAATTTACACAAATACACATACTAATACTGCTGCTTCTACTACTGGGTTATTTCATATTTTTACTCAAACTTACAACAAACAAATACAATTTTAAAACATTTATTCAGGTTTAGTCCTGGTTTAGTCCTGGTTTAGTCCTGCTTTAGTCCTGGTTTAGTCCTGCTTTAGTTCTGGTTTAGTCCTTGTTTAGTTCTGCTTTAGTCCTGGTTTAGTCCTGCTTTAGTTCTGGTTTAGTCCTTGTTTAGTCCTTGTTTATTCCTGCTTTAGTCCTGGTTTAGTCCTGGTTTAGTCCTTGTTTAGTCCTGGTTTAGTCATGTTTAGTCCTGCTTTAGTCCTGGTTTAGTCCTTGTTTAGTCCTTGTTTAGTCCTGGTTTAGTCCTGGTTTAGTCCTTGTTTAGTCCTGGTTTAGTCGTGTTTAGTCCTGGTTTAGTCCTGGTTTAGTCCTGCTTTAGTCCTGGTTTAGTCCTGGCTTAGTCCTTGTTTAGTCCTGGTTTAGTCCTGGTTTAGTCCTGGTTTAGTCCTTGTTAAGTCCTTGTTTAGTCCTTGTTAAGTCCTTGTTTAGTCCTGGTTTAGTCCTGGTTTAATCCTTGTTTAGTCCTGGTTTAGTCCTTGTTCAGTCCTGCTTTAGTCCTTGTTTAATCCTGGTTTAGTCCTGGTTTAGTCCTGCTTTAGTCCTTGTTTAATCCTTGTTTAGTCCTGGTTTAGTCCTGCTTTAGTCCTGGTTTAGTCCTGGTTTAGTCCTTGTTTAGTAGTAACAGTTTTCCATATTTACCTGTACTAGAGGCCCTTTGGAATCATCACTGACGTTACTGTCCGGCATTGGCTTTCCGAGCACCTCCTGCACTGTCTGCTCCAGCCTGTGCACCCGGTCCCTCAGCTCCTTCCCCTGCTCTCCGTTCTGCCGGCTCAGCCCGTTCGCCCTGTCCTCCTCCAGGCTCCTGAGCGTGGCGTTCACGCTCCTCAGTCCGGCGTTCAGCTCCCTCATCTGGACTCTGCTCTTGTCCACGTGCTCCTTCAGCGCCTGGCCCAGCTGCAGCAGACCATGGGCCACCACGTTCACGTCGTCCCAGGAGGCGTGCTTGTCCCGGCCGCCCGTGGGGTACCCGCTCACGGTGAGGAGGGCAGTGAGGGCGCTCAGCAGCACCGCCGCGGTCAGGTGGGCAGTGGTCATGGTGTTTTGGTTCTCGTTGTAGTCGTGGTTCGGTTGTGTCTCTAGAGAGGTTTGAGGAGCAGAGCGCAGGAGAGGGTTTATATCCACAGAGCGCTCAGGGGGGAGGGGCTGCGGACACGAGGGGGAGGAGGGGTGGGGACAGGGGGTGAGGAGGAGGGGCGGGGACAAGGGGGTGAGGAGGAGGGGTGGGGACAGGGGGTGAGGAGGACAGGGAGGGGGCCATGAGAAGTCGAGGATTACAAACAGAACGACATCCCAGAGGAGTGAAGTCTATATTTACAATAGGGGTTTGTAAAACTACACACGAGCGCGTAATTATTACATACCTGAGGTCATCAACATTCCCTGGTGCTAACTGAGGCACTGCTCTGTCTGAAGCTCTGTTACTGAAATTAAACTTAAAGTGATAGTGTGTGTGTTTTTTTAAACAGTTCAGCAGCGTATTTCGCATTTGCATATTTTCTCTCGAGTCGTATCACTGCGCAAATATTAGCTGTAGTAGCCTGTTCACTTTAAGCGGATCTGTACGGCGGATGCGGTACGGCGACATCCCCCGTAACCGGATGTTTACAAGTGAACAGGCTAATAGAGCTAATATGCGCGCAATGATACGAATCTAGAGAGAGAATATGTTAATGTGAATTACGCTGCTGAATTTTTAGCGGACAACTAATATATCACTTTCCGGACAAATGTTGTTTTGAGAAGAAAAAACAAGCTTTATTAAATGTCCCTGCGAATTTACCAGAACTACATTTACGAGCTGGAGGAGAACCGGTACTAGATCCCGCTGTCATGGGTAAATCAGTGTTAATCTCATGACACTGTTGAAGGGGACGACATACAGATTAACATTTTTAAAAAAACGCACTATCCCTTTAAGATAAGATAAGATTAGATAAGATAAGATATGCCTTTATTGGGGCCGTTTAGACGAGGACGATTGCAATTGAAAATGACAAAATATTCTATCAGAAGTGTCTTTCGTTTACACGGCAACGGCGCCGTCTGAAACGCTCTGAAACCGCAAAAATCTGAAGACTCCTTCCAGAGTGTGGAGTTCTGAAGACGGCCCAGGTCGTGTCTCCGTCTAAACGGCAAGAAGCGCAAAACATGTTCACGTCGCATACAGCTGACGTCACACTGGATGCGCCAAGCCGGTAAAAGCAATAATACGTCGCAGGCGACAGAGGCGAGTTTGGACAAGACAGTGGTGGGACAATTTTGAGAATGGATTAGTTGATGACAGTGCTTGGGTGGAAAACTTCAGAATGACTAAACAAGCTCTTGGTGCATTAAAGGAAAAGTAACAAGTTTTTTTTCAATCTGTACAATCTACAATCTTTACTCACCCATAGCACTTTGGTGTCATATGGAGCACTTCCAGAGATGTTTTAGATTAGCGTTAGCCTAGCGCGACTTCTAGCCATAGCATATAATATATTCCCCGAGCATGTAATATGCCCCGTGCGGTCTCCAAATAACACAAACTTTAGCACTTTTCAAATCATAGAAGCTCGATGTCTTAGTCTACGATTTCGTTTGAGTCAAAAGCAGCCTGTAAACCAAGATTTAGCCATAGTTTACAGTTTTGCGTTTCATGTTTGGGTCCCGGGAGCTGAGAGCACACTCCGCACATGCGCACTGGCGTCCTCATCTACTCGAAACTATGGCTAAATCTCGGATTACAGGCCACTTTTGACCAAACGAAATCGTAGACTAAGACATCGAGCTTTTATGATTTGAAAAGTGCTAAAGTTTGTGTTATTTGGAGACCGCAAACATGTGCCCCGAGAACTCACATTATGGAGATCGCAAATCTAAAACATCTCCGGAAGTGCTCCATATGACACCAAAGTGCTATGGGTGAGTAAAACAACTTGTTTTATTACCGAAATAAGGCTCAGATTGTAAAAAAGTTACTTTTCCCTTAAAGGGATATGCCACCCCCAGGGCAAATTTGGGCATCTCCCCACAGTCCAGAGACTAAAATAAGTGGTGGAAAGCGTTTTCCTGCTCACCCAGCCATTGTCCGAGTCTGTCGCCACTGACCACCGTGGTATCTGCTGCTCCTCCGCCTTAGACTGGAGTCTAACGTCGCCAGAGAAAGATTTCGGCCAAAAGGAATTAATTTGCTCGATGCGTTTCCCAATTACTTTATGTGTAGTGCGCATTCATATCGAGTGTAAATAAATGTGCAAATTAACACGGAGAGCTTGACTTGGTCATTTTGGGTGGGAACTATTTTCTAGTGCGGAAGAATACAGTCGAATCACGCAGCACGCTGCCAGGGGAATCCCAGTTACGCACCAGGAAGGGAGTTCCCCTGTTGCACAACGTGGTGCGTGATTCGACTGTATTCTTCCGCACTAGAAAATAGTTCCCACCCAAAATGACCAAGGCAAGCTCTCCGTGTTGATTTGCACATTTATTTGCACTCGATATGAATGCGCACTACACACAAAGTAATTGGGAAACGCATTGAGCAAATTAATTCCTTTTGGCCGAAATCTTTCTCTGGCGACGTTAGACTCCAGTCTAAGGCGGAGGAGCAGCAGATACAGCGGCGGTCAGTGGCGACAGACTCGGACAATGGCTGGGTGAGCAGGAAAACGCTTTCCACCACTTATTTTAGTCTCTGGACTGTGGGGAGATGCCCAAATTTGACCTGGGGGTGGCATATCCCTTTAAGCGAAGAGCTCCGACCCGACATCGAGGGCGAAACAACCGTAATGAGAGCCCCTGTCGGTGTCCTGAAAAAAGTAGCTCTGACATTACATTAGTGGCCTGGCATGCATATTCAATCGAATTCGCTCACTTTTGCGTCTTTGTATAAACAAACATTTCCTGTTGAGAACGCTCGTCTAAACGCGGAAAAAAATTAAAGACGAGACGCCACTTTTGCGTCTTCTGTTTTGATCGTCGCCGTATAAACGTAGCCTCAGTCCCACAGTGGGGAAATTCCAGTGTTGCAACGCACAGATCAAGAACAGCAGGAAAAAGTAGCATGCATTAAAACAAGATAATAAATAATGGCTTAAAATAATTTAAAAATAGACTTAAAAATAGACTCTCGAGTATAGCTGAATTTTGAAGTAGATAAAGTTTGTGTAGATAAAGTTCAAAATGTATCTACATTGGACCACTGGGGAACCTACAGGACCACTGAGGGACCTACAGGACCACTGAGGGACCTACAGGACCACTGAGAATCCTACAGGACCACTGAGGAACCTACAGGACCACTGAGGGACCTACAGGACCACTGAGGGACCTACAGGACCACTGAGAATCCTACAGGACCACTGAGGAACCTACAGGACCACTGAGGAACCTACAGAACCATCGAGGAACCTACCTGGACCACTGAGGAACCTACAGGACCACTGAGGGACCTACAGGACCACTGAGGGACCTACAGGACCACTGAGAATCCTACAGGACCACTGAGGAACCTACAGGACCACTGAGGAACCTACAGAACCATCGAGGAACCTACCTGGACCACTGAGGAACCTACAGGACCACTGAGGGACCTACAGGACCACTGAGGGACCTACAGGACCACTGAGGAACCTACAGGACCACTGAGGAACCTACAGGACCACTGAGGATTACAAAGATATATAAAACCACATGGGAATAGAAAAGAAAGTTCTACCGTTTAATGTTGAAAAGCACAATATTCTGTTCTGTCACATTCTATTGTCTAAAGAAAGAGTGTTTTTATATTTTTTTTATTATCATCGTGGTATCAGATTCGGTCTGGAGTATTGAACATCTATTATTGATCTAAATGTACGTCTAGTTTAAAGGAGATCATTTTTCCATCCAAAAGGTGATCCGTTGAGTGGCACATGAGTTTTGTTTTGATCCTGGTCTGGTGGGCTCTTCTCTGGTATGAACTTCTAAATGCCCCTCAGGCCTCACACAGATGTTGACAGCAGCAGACGGGCCCGGACAGCAGACGGGCCCGAACGCAGGAGTCATCCCAGGCCCGGCTCCTCGTTTATGAATGTGGAGGAATGTGCAGTGGAATTCTGTGTGGGAAGTGGGTAAAAGTTCACTCAGCTACAGTCACTCCCCGAGCACACGAGGACCACGAGGCCGAGGGATGCTCCGGCGGCGAGTAGGAGGGCGAGGAGGAGGAGGAGGGCGAGGAGGAGGAGGACGTACTGTACACAGAGAGGAAAGGCCAGGAGAGGGAGGGCATCCTGTCTACAACGAACACGAACTCCACACACCAAGGCTAGAAGAGTTTGGGATTTTTTAGTCCGTGTTTAATCTTGGTTTAGACCTTGTTTAGTCCTGGTTTAGTCCTGGTTTAGTCCTGGTTTAGTCCCGGTTTAGTCCTTGTTTAGTCCTGCTTTAGTCCTTGTTTAGTCCTTGTTTAGTCCTGGTTTAGTCCTACTTTAGTCCATGTTTAGTCCTGGTTTAGTCCCGGTTTAGTCCTGGTTTAGTCCTTGTTTAGTCCTGGTTTAGTCCTACTTTAGTCCATGTTTAGTCCTGGTTTAGTCCTGCTTTAGTCCTTGTTTAGTCCTGGTTTAGACCTGGTTTAGTCCTGGTGTAGACCTGGTTTAGACCTGGTTTAGTCCTGGTTTAGACCTGGTTTAGTCCTCATTTAGTCTTGCTTTAGTCCTTATTTAATCCTGGTTTAGTCCTGTTTTAGTGCTTGTTTAGTCCTTGTTTAGTCCTGGTTTAGTCCCGGTTTAGTCCTGGTTTAGTCCTGGTTTAGTCCTGGTTTAGTCCTTATTTAATCCTGGTTTAGTCCTGTTTTAATAATAATAAGACATTTTATTTATCTAGCGCTTTTCAAGACACTCAAAGACGCTTCACAACTGTTTTAGTGCTTGTTTAGTCCTGGTTTAGTCCTTGTTTAGTCCTGGTTTAGTCCTGGCTTAGTCCTGATTTAGACCTGGTTTAGTCCAGCTTTACTTTAGCTATAATTTCAGTTAGTTTTACAGTAGTTAGTTTTGTAAACACACAATACAGTTTTAATTATTTATTTATTTTCTTTTATTTTTTTCCTTTTAATTGTCCTTTTTATTTATTTCAGTTAATGGAAATATTTGTTTGATTTTTGTTTTTGTTTTTTCATTCATTTTTGTTCACTATAATAACCTCGCCTCAGACTGGGACTCCACTGGGACTGCTCTGTTCCAAAGGGGGTATTTCCTTATATTTCCTTATATTTACTTATATTTCCTTATCTGACATGACGGGCAGGAGGGACTGAAACGCTCCGAACAGGAGACGTGCGATTGATCAGGCAGACTTCAGTTTGTCCGTCATGAGGACAAGGGCCAAGTTTCACTTTTGATCACTCTGTACTTTTCCTTTAACTATGTAAAAGGTGAACACACAGCACAAATCTGCATTTAAATCATGTTCATTACAACACCTCTGAACAACACACATTATGCAAATTGGCTTGATTGATTTTCAGTTTTGACTGCGTTATACTATTATTATTATTATTATTATTATTATTATTATTATTATTATTATTATTATTAGCCTGTTCACTTGTAAGTGGTGATGTTCACAAGTGAACAGGCTAATAATAATAAACCGAGGCTGACGAAACTAAACTAAACGAAACAAAACTTATGAGGCTTACTTACGTTTTGTGTGAAGAGCAAGAGTCAGAACTTGATGCTCACACATGAGCGCTGTCCTCTGTAGCTGTCTTGCCCTGTGTCTTCGTCGTTTGGAAATTGTTTGTAAAATAGTGTAAACCTCACGATGCTGCTCAAACATTTGTGCGAACTGTAAAAACTGAGCAAACCATATCGCTAAGGCTAGATTGAAAACAGCTCGTAACACCATGATTCTCCTCCTTCACGTGTTTGGACACGACGTTTTGACACGGCTCATTTCTGTCCAATGGCTGAGCGACCTCAGCACACGTGGTTTTGTTTACAGATGTTGGTCAACTTTGGGAAAAACTGCAGTGTGAAAGCGAACTGCACCAAAATTTAAAAAAAAATTAAAAAATATGGTCCGGACCAAAGCAAGTGAACTATCGGACTTTCCTGGTGTGAAAACGACCTTAATGCACGACACTGCTGAAGGGGACGCCGTACAGATTCACATCACAAAACCCGAACTCTCCCTTTAAACTGTTTTAACCTCAGCTGAACTGCTTTACTCTTTAGTACTTTGGAATTATTTTATTTTTGAATATTTTTGTTTGGCCTGTAATTGGGTTGAGATTGTCAATAGAAAAGTCTCTACTATGAGTTTAAAAACACAGAGGAACAGTTTGTGTATTACTGCTTTTGAACATCACAAGGAGTTTTTTGCTGTTCCGAAAAAGAACTCAACCTAAATCTGCAGGTTTTGTGTGTTAAACATGTGTGAATGAAACAAAACACCGCTCCAGGTGTTTGGTGTGTGCCGTTTAGGACCTTTAGTCTGTGTGTTAGTCTCGGTGGTTCCTAATCTCCTGACCTGTTTGTACAGTGAGTGTGTTTACAGGCCTCCTCACAGCCTGTACGCTCTGTTCCCCCATCCACGTCTTCTGGCTCAGCTGCACACTCCTGTTCTGCACGTACCGCCAGCTCCCCAGACGTGTCCCTCGTGTGCTGGGATTGTGTTTGTGCTGGGATTGTGTTTGTGCTGGATTGTGTGTGCACATTGGAGCTGCGTCCAGGCGTTCTGCTGGCTCACGAACAAAAGCCTCGGTTTCCTGTCCAGCCAGGCCCGGGGGTGAGCGGGTTTGTGGAGGTGTGAGGGGAAGGCTGATGTGGCTTTTGTGTCAGTCGAGCACATTTGAGTCGTCATGTAGGAAATTTCCATCGCGCAGTTACGTGCTGATCGTCTACATGAGAATGTTCTCGTCACACTCGCAGGCCCCGGCCCCGTGTGCCGTCTCACACACTATTATTCTTCTATTATTCTGAGCACTTACACAAACACTTGAATTCAGGCAAAACAAACTCATATCACACGATCCTTATCACACTGTGTGGTCATGTGCTGGCGTTACTGCACTCAAGCCAACTGAACAACTTTACAAACGATCAATCAAGATACTTGATCGGAAAGTCCTTTCATATATGTTCTCTTCTAGAAAAATATAATTTCTTAAATTTTGAGAGGCTGAAAACGTTTAAAAACTGTTCTGTAGTGTATCGGCAGTAGTTGAGTTGTAAAATGAAACTGGGGGATCGTGAAATTTTTCATTTATGTGACATATTTTCCAGCGGGGGGGTCCATATAATCATTCAATGATTAAATAATGCACAGGATAATACACAGGATATATGTTATCACACACGCACATACACACTCCGGACACACACACACACCTTAGTCCTGGTTCAGACCTGATTTAGACCTGGTTTAATCCTGGTTTAGTCTTGGTTTAGTCCTGGTTTAGACCTGATTTAGACCTGGTTTAGTCCTTGTTTAGTCCTGGTTTAGTCCTGGTTTAGACCTGATTTAGACCTGGTTTAGTCCTTGTTTAGACCTGGTTTAATCCTGGTTTAGTCTTGGTTTAGTCCTGGTTTAGACCTGATTTAGACCTGGTTTACTTCTTGTTTAGACCTGGTTTAATCCTGGTTTAATCTTGGTTTAGTCCCGGTTTAGTCCCAGTTTAGCCCTGGGTCCCTGCTGTCAGCTAATATGTCCCTTTGATGCAGAAATAATATGATAATATAACTCACCCCATAAGAACACGGTCAGCTCCGTAGTTTGCAGTGTTGTCCGATAATTCGCATGTCCACGTGTATGAGCATGTGTGCGTGGAAACCGACATAATTATCCCGAGTCGCGAGGCGAGAGTTCCTTCTTACGTAGCATTAACGTAGCGTACATATTAACGGGGCTCGCTCACAGCTGATCGGCGAACAGGCGCAAACACAGCCGGAGCACAGTTTGGAACTGGCCACGATTCATGTAGGTCACCTATTTTGACTTCAAAACGGCGAATTTCGCCAAAAGGTGAGAGATTTTCATGCCTGATTGATAAAATGCCACAAGGGATGGAAGAAGAGATGCCCGTTTTAGAAGAGGGATGATTTTGACTCTTTTTTCTCCCAGGGGGGATGCCATCAAAAAACGAAACTGTGAGACAAGCACTAGGTCCACAGCTAGAGGGGACTGTGACGTTCAGCTCAGAAAGTGCACCTCTGTCCAAAACGTGCTCTCTGTCAAGGGCTGCACGAGCTGGAACGCCAACGGCATCAGGGACAGCGCCACGTCTGCTTCTTTTAACAAACAACTCAACGAATGGCTAACTGGTAATCAAAGTTATGACCACTAGAGAGTTCTAAGCACTTTAACACTGGACTACCTCATGTAACTAAACACTTTATTATTAAAATGACCTCATGTAACTAAAGCACTTTAGTTCAAATTGACCATCAGGAACCTTGGGGTAAATTTTGACAATAACTTCACATTTGATAGTCAGATTGACAGTGTTGTGAGAGCCAGTTTTTATCAGTTACGCCTTTTATCTAAAGTAAAGCCTTTTTTAAATTGCACCAACCTTGAAAGGACCATTCATGCTTTTATCAGCTCTAGAATAGATTTTTTTAAAATTGTCGTTTTTATTTATTTCAGTTAACGGAAATATTTGTTTAATTTTAGTTTTCATTTTTTAATTCGTTTTCGTTCATTATAATAACCTCGCCTCAGACTGACACTCCCCTGGCCGATCCTGCTCTGTTCCAAATGGGGTATTTCCTTATATTTCCTTATATTTCCTTATATTTCCTTATATATTTCCTTATCTGACATGACGGGCAGGAGGGACTGAAATGCTCCGAACAGGAGACGTGCGATTGATCAGGCAGACTTCAGTTTGTCCGTCATGAGAACAAGGGCCAAGTTTCACTTTTGATCACACTGTACTTTTCCTTTCCTTTAAAGGAGAATTAACAGGTTTTTACAATCTGAGCCTTATTTCGGTAATAAAACAAGTTGTTTTACTCACCCATGGCATTTTGGTGTCATATAGAGCACTTCCAGAGATGTTTTAGATTAGCGATAGCCGTAGCGCTAATATATGCCCCGAGCATGTAATATGCCCCGTGTGGGCTCCAAATAACACAAACTTTAGCAATTTTCAAATCATAGAAGCTCGATGTCTTAGTCTACACTTTCGTTTGAGTCAAAAGTGGCCTCTAATCCGAGATTTATCCATAGTTTTGAGTAGATGAGGACGCCAGTGCGCATGTGCGGAGTCACAGCTTATTTTGCTCTCAGCTCCCGGGACCCAAACATGAAACGCAAAGCTGTAAATTATGGATAAATCTCAGATTACAGCCCACTTTTGACTCAAACGAAAGTGTAGACTAAGACATCGAGCTTCTATGATTTGAAAAGTGCTAAAGTTTGTGTTATTTGGAGACCGCTCGGGGCATATATTAGCGCTACGGCTATCGCTAATCTAAAACATCTCTGGAAGTGCTCCATATGACACCAAAGTGCTATGGGTGAGTAAAACAACTTGTTTTATTACCGAAATAAGGCTCAGATTGTTTAAAAAAAAAACAAAAAAAACGTTAATTCTCCTTTAACTATGTAAAAGGTGAACACACAAATGTTGAACCTCATCATTTCTATTGTGACTCAAACCAAGAAGTCACTTTATTTCAACACAAATCTGCATTTAAATCATGTTTATTATTGTTAACTGCCCCCATCTGTAATCATTCACCTCTGAACAACACACATTATGCAAATTGACTTGATTGATTTTGAGTTTTGACTGCGTTATATTATTATTATTATTATTATTATTATTAGCCTTTTCACTTGTAAGTGGTGATGTTTACAAGTGAACAGGCAAATAATAATAATAATAATAATAATAATAATAATAATAATAATAATAATAATAATAATAATAATAATAATAATAATAACAATAATAATAATAATAATAATAATCGGCGCAGAGTGATACGACTCGAGAGAAAATTATTGCAACACACTTTATGTCGGTGTCACCCAGTCCTTTTTACACTTCACTGGCTTCCAGTTTCTTTTAGAATTGATTTTAAAATTTTACTTTTTGTTTTTAAAGCTCTTAATGGATTAGCACCTTGTTATTTGACCGAGCTTTTTTACTTTTATTTGTCCGAAAATCAAGTCGCACTTTAAGGTCAAATAACCAACTTGTTTTGGAAGTCCCCGAGCCAGGCTCAATCACTGGGGTGATGGAGCTTTCTCTGTGGTGGAACAATCTGGAACAATCTGGAACAATCTGGAACAATCTGGAACAATCTGCCCTTTGAGCTTCGCAACATCACTGATTTTAACCTTTTTAAATCCAGGCTCAAAACACATTTATTTAATATGGCTTTTAATACTTAGTAGTTTATGGCACGTCATTTTTCTGCATTATGTGATTTACTTTTTATTGTTTACATTGTTGTTCTGTCTTTTTTATTGTTGTATTTTCTGTTTTTAATTGGAAAGCACTTTGGTCACCATTGGTGTTGTAAAGGGTTATATAAATAAAGATTGAAAGATTGATTTAATAATTCATAGCATTTATATAGTGCCTTTCATGACACCCAAAGTGCTTTACAGTTCATTGATCATTCACTTTTTTCACCTTTTACTACTAAAACTACCTTGTGTGTTATGAAGTGAAAATCCTTGTAAACCTGTTGAGTCCTGCTTTGATTCTGTCACTGCTTCTGTTGTCATGTTTTCATTGTTGGTTTTTACATGTTCTGTGGGACGACTGATGGAAACTCGCCTTGAGCTAAATCTGGTGTATTTACAACACGAGCTGCTCATTAATACATTCTGTCCCTTGTAAATAAATAAACTTAAACTTCATCCAATCGTCCTTCAGTTTCACCATTTGAAATGCACAAAGTTGGTCAAAATTACCCCAAAACGTTCAAATTTTAAGATAAAAATTAAAAAGTTTTAAAACTGCTCAGTGTGCCAGCTGGTCAGCCACAAGAGCAGCCGACCATGACCAGCCAAGGTAGTCAAAAAACAGACTAAAAAATGTTTTTCATTTTTTAGTCTGTGAGCGCTCCACACTGGGTCAGTGTGTGAAAGGTAAACACTGGTCACATGACTCTCTGTTGACTCTTCCTCCTCCTCACCCTATTCTACTTCCTTACCCTCCTCTTCCTCCCCCGTCTCCCTCCTCTCTCTCTCTTCTTCTCTCCCTCTCTTTTCCTCTCCCTCCTTTCTCTCTCTCTCCTCTCACCTCTCCTTTTCCTCTCTCCTCTTCCTCCTCTCTCTCTTCTCCTCTCCTCTTCCTTTCCCTCCTCTTCTCTCTTTTCCTCTCCTCTCTCTCTCTCTCATCTCCTCCTCTCTCGCCTCCCCTCCTGCTCTCTCTCCTCCTCTCTCTCTCTTCCTTCCTCTCCTTTCCCTCTCTCCTCTCCCTCCTCTCTCGCCTCATCTCTCCTCTTCTCTCTCCTCCTCCTCCTGTCCTCTCCTCCTCTCTCTCCTCCACCCCTCCTCCTCTCTCTCCTCCTCTCCTCCTCCTCTCTCCTCCTCTCTCCTCCTCCCCTCCTCCTCTCCTCCTCCTCTCTCTCCTCCTCCCCTCCTCCTCCTCTCCTCCTCTCTCTCCTCCTCCTCTCCTCTTCTCTCCTCCTCTCTCCTCCTCTCTCTCTCCTCCTCCTCCTCCTCCTCTCTCCCCTCCTCCTCCCCTCCTCCTCCTCCTCCTCCTCCTCTTCTCTCTCTCCTCCTCCTCTCTCCTCCTCCTCCCCTCCTCCTCCTCTTCTCTGTCTCCTCCTCCTCTCTCCTCCTCCTCCCCTCCTCTCCTCTCCTCCTCCTCCTCCTCCCCTCCTCCTCTCCTCCTCCTCCCCTCCTCCTCTCCTCTCCTCCTCCTCCTCCCCTCCTCTCTCCTCTCCTCCCCTCGTTCTTCAGTGTTTGACCTTTCCTCCAGTTCCTGGTGTGTTGAAGTTCAGATCTCCACATGTGGAAGAGATCAGGAGGAGACACAATAGACCTCCACAACAACAGGAAGATTTCAGGAAAGGGGCTGAGCTGTACAGAGTTTAATATAGCTTTAAACGTGCGCTGTGTAACTCTCCGTCCGCCACCTGCTTGTTTCCATGGATACGTCACTGCTCTGCCTGGAATGTCCCGCAGTATGACATTAAACAGCTTTATATTTATTACATTACAGCTGGTTTTATCGCTCAAAAATACCTCGGAAAACAGCGATTCTGACTGTGAGCGGGGTCGCTTCTCCACAGATCTGACCTGTGACTTGGTCTGGTTTGGTCTCCATGACGATAGAAAGGGCGACAGTTGGGTTGGTAGAGTATTTGCCCGCTGATCCAAAGGTCGGCGATTTGAATCCCGCTCTCGACATAAACATCGCTGAGCGGTCAGATTGACTGCGGTGTGATTCCAGCTCCCACAGACAAACGCTGCCGTTGTGTCCTTGGGCAAGACACTTAACCCACCTCGCCCCCAGTGTCTGTGTTCACTGGTGTGTGAATCGGGTTTTGACGGCCTTGAAGGTGGAAAAGCGATATATAAAGATCATTTAATATTGACGAAGCAATAACATCTCTATGGAAAAAAGTATCCTGAAAAAGGTGTCTTGTCCTCTCCGGGTGGTGGAGAGTCCTCCTCAGGTGGAGGAGTTCAAGTATCTCGGGGTCTTGTTCACGAGTGAGGGGAGGATGGAGCGTGAGATTGACAGGCGGATCGGTGCAGCGTCGGCAGTGATGCGGTCGCTGTACTGGACCATTGTGGTGAAGATTTTACCATCAATCTATGTTCCTCCCCTCACCTCTGGTCATGAGCTCTGGGTAATGACCGAAAGGACATTACAAGATCGCAGATACAAGCGGCCGGAATGAGTTTCCTCCGCAGAGTGACTGGACGCTCCCTTAGAGATAGGGTGAGGAGCTCAGTCACACGGGAGGGGCTCGGAGTAGAGCCGCTGCTCCTCCACATGGAGAGGAGCAGCTGAGGCTCGGGCGTCTGTTCCGGACGCCTCCTGGACGCCTCCCTCGGGAGGTGTTCCGGACACGTCCCACCAGGAGGAGGCCCCAGGGAAGACCCAGGACACGCTGGAGGGACTATGTCTCCCAGCTGGCCTGGGAACACCTTGGGGTCCCCCCGGAGGAGCTGGAGGAAGTGTCCGGGGTGAAGGAAATCTGGGAGTCCCTGCTTAGACTGTTGCTCCCCCGACCTGGCCCCGGATAAGAGGAAGAAAATGGATGGATGGAAACCAGAAAAGTTACACAATGCACCTTTAAAGTTCATGTTTTTCTAATTGCGGCTTGGTTTTGCAGGTTAGTACCTGTGCTAAATATCCAAACCCTCCTGTAAGATTCTGTGCAAGGCTCAGCTCGTAACCCTGTCAATTCTTCAAAAATATACCAAAGCGGGATACAAAACAATATACTACAACTTCACAAACCTGATGCAATGTGTTTCATTATCAGGACACATGACAGTTGTGTTGTGCCTGAAGGGGGAGTGAGCATTTCGAAACAACAACTCCTGACTCTTTAAGTTTAATTGTCAAAAACAGAGAAAAACAACCAGAGGGACTGTTATTGAAACGGTTGGAATTGCAAAGAGGGAGTCCGGGAGCACCAGGCTGTAGAACCATGAACTTTGACCCTCGTGATAATTATATAACAAATACTGTAAAGATAAGACCGAAAATAACAGGCAAAAGTCAGAGCACCAGTCCACCCCCTCAGACGGATGTTACAGGTTCAAATCAAATACAGAAACCCATGGTAATGCTGATTTATTCTCACAAAAACACTTGGGTATGATGAAGTTCTTTAGGTTATAATTCTTTTATAATTCTAACTGGTTTAAATCTAAAAGGACGTTGACTGGAATGGTCACTTCTGTGCTCTATGGGTCTCTCATCTCGACAAAGGCAGTTGTGCTGTGAGGATGAGCTTTTTTTAAACTTCTACAGCGTGTTTAACACCGCCCAACCCCTGCTGCTCAAAACAAACTAATGAGATCCAATCTAATTTGTTTGTTTTTAGTGGATTCTTTTTTGGTTAATTGGATTACAGATGACCTCACGGGGAGACCTCAGTATGTCCGACTGGGGGACAGCATCTCTGACACTGTTGTTTGCAAAACCGGAGTTCCGCAGGGGGCGGTACTGTCACCAGTTCTGTTTACCCTGTACACACTGGACTTTAGATATGAATCAGATCTGTGTCACCGGGAGAAGTACTCTGATGATGCAGGCAGCTCAGTGAGGACTTTGTGGTTTGGTTTGAACACTGCAAAGACAAAAGAGATGGCGGTGGACTTGAGGAGGAGCAGGCGACAGCTGCAACCTGTGACCACTGAGGGGGACACTGTGGAGATGTTTTAAGAGAAGAGTTTTAAGTAGGGATGCACAATATATCGGCATTAACATAGGTAGCCGATATTGCCAAATTTTAACATATTGGTATCGGCCTGATGTGTAAAAGTGGACAGATATTCACGACCGATATTTGTCTGTACAGTTATCCCTCGAATTAACGTTTTCTCACATTTATCTCTCATTTAAACACTCAAACTTTCGTAGATTTTCAACAAAATGTATTAATAGTGAAGCGTGGCGGGGGAGGGGGCATGTGCGCTCATCATGCTCAAATCCGTGATAGCGCAGCATGACCGACGCGAGACCGCATGTCCCACCCGGGGCTGCGACCACGAGACCCAAACCATGCCTCCTCCTCGGGCCCGTGCTCCTGCTGATGTTCTTCCAGACAGTCGTGTCCAAGAAAGATCCTAAACAAGCTCCTGTCCATCCTGGATAACCACCTGCATCCAGACAGAGGAGAACCTTACGGGAGGAATAACTCTGGACCTCTGCAAACTGGTTTTAAGTCATTAACATCATTAGACATAAGTTTGACCATGATTATAACTTTAATTTGACTCGTTTCCCTTTCTAGATGTTTTTATTTTAAGGTATTTTCAAGTTTTTTTTCAAGTAAGGTTTTTTGGTATAATTAAACAACAACAAGCTTGTACATGTGAGGTTGAAGTTGTGTGCTTCCTGGTGGTGGCTCCTGTGGAAGTGGGTGAAAGTTCGTGATGGTCTTCCCTCAGGCTTATGTCATGGGGCCTTCATATGTTCTGCTCAGGCTAAAAACAGCTGCTGTTTACACGAGCAGGGGCCGTTCAGGGGCACTCAGGGGCCTGCATCACCGTGAACCTTCACCCAGTTCCCCTCCCTCTTCCTCCTCCTCCTCAGCATCTGTCCGAGCGTCGCACGTGAGTCAGCCACATGCACTTTGGCCTACAAATCACCGGCTCCTCTTTACAGTAGTAGAAATGGATCTGACAAATGAAAAGCAGCAATAGGTTTAACGTGGAAACAGAAAATCCACTTTTTGAATAAAAGCATCAGTCTCTAGTCCAGACCAAAGGTACATTTGAAGCTTTCAGGTGAAAAACGCCTAAACTGAAGTTTGTGCTGCATTCAGTGGCCTCTGTTATTTCAAGTACTATGTGACATCACACAGGACTGCCCTGTTGTTTCAAATACAAACGGCTGTGAGCTGGAGACATTTGTCACAGTGTGGGACAGGAGGACACTGGACAAACTGCTCTCCATCATGGACACTCCTGCTCACCCACTGCACCATAGAGGGACAGATAATACTCCCTACAACTGTATATGCCTGTGTGTAGCACTTTTCAAATCATAGAAGCTTGATGTCTTAATCTATGATTTCATTTGAAGCAAAAGTGGCCTGTAATCCGAGATTTAGCCATAGTTTCGAGTTGATGAGGACGCCAGTGCGCATGCGCGGACTGTGCTCTCAGCTCCCGGGACCCAAACATGAAACGCAAAGCTGAAAACTATGGATAAATCTCGGATTACAGGCCACTTTTGCTTCAAACGAAATCGTAGATTAAGACATCGGGCTTCTATGATTTGAAAAGTGCTAAAGTTTGTGTTATTTGGAGACCGCAAAGTAATGCCCCGAGTACTCACGCTAACGGATACGCTACAACATAACTTTTACCAAACAGCTCCAAATGACACCAACGTGCTATGGGTGAGTCAAACGACTTGTTTTATTACCGAAAGAAGGCTCAGATTGTAAAATAACGTTACTTTTCCTTTAAAATGGATGTTTTTTTAAGGCAATGGTCGCACGTGCTGTCTCTGTTTGATTGAGCTTTGTTTTTTAGAGGACGTCAAATATATGAAGTATGACATACGGAATGATGCAGCAGAGAGACAGAAGTGGTTGATTTGGATTTGATTTATTGTCAGTGAATGAAAGAAACATTGAAGTTACAGTCAGCACCTCCCTCTGATGTAAACAGACACAAACAAGTGAAAGAAGTCAACTAAATGATCTTATATTCAGCTCCTCTAAGTATCCACCCTTTGCTTTGAATTATGTGATGAAGTCCCTGAAATGGTGTTCACTTCACAGATGTGTCAGGGTCAAAGCAAAGGTCTGAACACATTTGGAGTTATTTAGAGTTTATTTTGTGTCTTTCGTAGTTGTGATGCTGAATAATCAAGGAAATAAAGAAGAAACATGAATGAAAAAGTGTGTCTGGTTGTGTATAAAATCTAACCAATTGTGCGCTGACACAACAAGAATTATAAAGTGTGATGTGTAAGTGTGTAGTTAGCATGCTGGTTGTTTTTTGCATTACTGTAAGGGCAAAAAAACTAAAACAAACATGCACTTATGGCCTCTTCTTCTTGTTATTGTACTAATGTGTTTTTACACATTTGATTGAGCCTTTATTGATCTCACACACAGTGACACAGGAGAAATTTTACTTCTGCATTTGACCCGTCCTTTCAGGAGCAGTGGGCAGCTCCGGCGCCTGGGGGGCAGTACCAGGAAGGGTCTTGCCCAAGGACCCACACCGGCTTTGCTCATTGCCGGGGGGGATTTGAACCATCCCCGGGTGAAAGTCAAGTGACTTACCAGCCCATTTGTACAGGTCACGTGAATAAAGCACATGCTCCTGTCAGGTCAGGTGCACCACTCTGGTCCAGCTTGGTCCTCCCCTGACCCCAGTGTGAGACAGAGAGACAGAGAGACAGAGAGACAAGGAGACAGAGAGACAAGGAGACAGAGAGACAAGGAGACAGAGAGACAGAGAGACACGGAGACAAGGAGACAGAGAGACAGAGAGACAGAGAGACAAGGAGACAGAGAGACAGAGAGACAAGGAGACAGAGAGACAAGGAGACAGAGAGACAGGGAGACAAGGAGACAGAGAGACAGAGAGACAAGGAGACAGAGAGACAAGGAGACAGAGAGACAGAGAGACAAGGCGACAGAGAGACAAGGAGACAAGGAGACAGAGAGACAGAGAGACAAAGAGACAGAGAGACAAGGAGACAGAGAGACAGAGAGACAGAGAGACAAGGCGACAGGGAGACAGAGAGACAAGGAGACAGAGAGACAAGGAGACAGAGAGCCAAAGAGACAGAGAGACAGAGAGACAGAGAGACAAAGAGACAGAGAGACAAGAAGACAGAGAGCAAGGAGACAGAGAGACAGAGAGACAAGGAGACAGAGAGACAAGGAGACAGAGAGACAAGAAGACAGAGAGACAAGGAGACAGAGAGACAGAGACAGAGAGACAAGGAGACAGAGAAACAAGGAGACAGGGAGACAGAGAGACAAGGAGACAGAGAGACAGAGACACAACACTGTGGGTTTGTTTTCCTGAGTGGGGCACAGGCTGAACAAGGTTTACCTGAGATTTAAGTGAAAGTTTAAGGGAAATAAAAGTGCCTGAAGTATTTCTGTACTGAATATATGTAAATGTGTTAAGTTTTGTATTTGTACCTGACTGTTTAGAAGAGGACTCTGCTTTACAGGACTCTTCAGGAGGACTCTTCTTTAGAGGACTCTTCAGAGGAAAGTCGACACCGACAGAAACGACACTGGAAATGAACTACAGTGCAGAGCTCGTGGATGATGGAGCTCGTGGATGATGGTGAGGAGCTCGTGGTTGATGGTGAGGAGCTCATGGATGATGGTGAGGAGCTCGTGGTTGATGGTGAGGAGCTCATGGATGATGGTGAGGAGCTCATGGATGATGGTGAGGAGCTCGTGGATGATGGAGCTCGTGGATGATGGTGAGGAGCTCGTGGATGATGGAGCTCGTGGATGATGGTGAGGAGCTCGTGGATGATGGTGAGGAGCTCATGGATGATGGTGAGGAGCTCGTGGATGATGGAGCTCGTGGATGATGGTGAGGAGCTCATGGATGATGGTGAGGAGCTCGTGGATGATGGTGAGGAGCTCATGGATGATGGTGAGGAGCTCGTGGATGATGGAGCTCGTGGATGATGGTGAGCCCCTCCTAAGAGGGTCATGATGGTGTCACATGGGGGACAATGTCACACACAGTGGACCTCAGCACATCAAAGCCCGAGACACCACTGGACACGACCGTCCATGTGCCAGCCGGTTTAAGGAGCACTTCCACCTCAAGCCCCCAAACTCTTCATCCTGAGGAGGCGCTGCAGTGCCACAAATATTCCTCCCGGACAGAGGGTACGTTCATCTCTGTCCAGGGTCCTGGGTCGTAGAGATCCTGGTGTCATCCTGAGACAACAGTAGGGTGTCTGTATTAGGACGGCTGCTACAACCGATTTACTGATTTACAGATGGCCATACAGATTAGGGATCTTACTTTAAAGGAATCACAAGCATCAGTCGCTGTTTTACAGCTGTGGGAGAACTAACAGTGTAAACATACAAGGGTCATTCCAGAATTGGAGGACATTTTACGTCCCACCCATCAAATATTAAATAATCCACATACAAAATACTAAAACATACAGTTTCTGAGTGAATTTACTTGTCCTGAGACCAAATCTAAAAAAACGAAGAGAAAAGAATGCTTGAAAATAGTTTTTAAAATACCAAATAAATCTGGAGTGCCCCCAAAATGCCATTTTCCTCTTGTCCCACCCCTCTAATGACCAAACTGAATCTCAAATAAAACAGTTCAAATTAAATTTAAATTTCTTGTTTTTTGTATTATTTGTTTCATTGCCATCTCTTGTTTACCTGGCCAGCCAAATGATATCTCTCTGTATTTCCTATACCGCGCGATACCATTTGGACACCCTCGCTCCACCCTCGCTCCCCCGGTTAAAAACGGACTCCGCGATTCTGATTCGTTCAAAGATGGTGACGTCAGTGCACCCGCCTTTGCCCACAAAGTCACTCTTAGGCAGCGGAAGTTCCTCCTCAGTTTTGAATCAAGATGGCGCAATCTCTGATTGGTTCACTTAGCTGTCTGTCTACGCGCAACCGCAGCGTATTCTGGACCAAGCGTTACCAGACTCACCGCTGCTACAGCGATGAGTCATGGATTCTTCCAGGCAAATCTCTTGTAACTGTGGGAACATTTGTTTTAACAGACATAATATTTGAAATAATAATTATTATTCATGGAACATGTGTCCCACAACATGCACCAACCCTGTTACCAGAACATTTTTATCCTGGTAGAAGAAGAAGAAAGCACATGATCAATCAATCAATCAATCAATCAATCAATCAACAGTGAACCACATGATCCCCTGGACTTGACATCATCAAACAGTTTTCCAAAGAATGGGCAGAGCAAAGGTTTGTCTTCTCTTCTATTTTTCATATTTTTTATAACATTGTTAGCCTTGATTGAATGTCTCACTCTGCCTCATGCAACCCTGTTATGCAAATGATCAGAATAAGACAATTATTATTATTTTTCTCTTTACTTATTTGCATAAATAAGTTTTTCCTCTTAATTAGCAGTAACAGCTAAACAGCTTCTACTCCTGAGATAAAGAGAACATTAGTGCGGATGTGCAACCCTGTTACCTGCAACCCTGTTACTGTGATTAAAGGAAATACATAAATAAACCAAATAAATCATGTAATAAAAATTGTACCATTGATCCGTAAGCTGAGCTAATCAAGCATTTGATAGTTTATTACCTATTATGGATGAATATGTAGCAGAAAATCAAAAAAGTGAAGGTTTATTTTTCAAGAATTTTAAATCCCAAATGTCCTCCAATTCTGGAATGACCCACAAGTCCATGTCTTCAGGTTCGTTCCATTTTGACCTCTACTGACAAAGAGCTGGATTTAACCACTTACTGAGGAGCACAAAGTCAAAAGCCCCTGAAGACATGCTCTTCTTCTGCAGATCATGATATTATTGATTAAGATTAAGCTACAATGACAGGAGCTACAGTGCTGCGCCCCCTGGTGGTGAGTGCTGTCGTGTGAGCAGAGCAGAGGAGTGTGACATGCAGGTCCATACAGGTTCATCATCAACACAGGTAAACCAAACCACTCCTGCTCTTGAATCTGATCCTCTGTGTATGAACGGTCACCTCCAGAGCAGAGCAGAGCAGAGCAGGTTTGTGCAGGGACTTTATACTGGAGCCACCTTCAAAACAGAAAGTCTCAGATCTGAATGGATGTTGTGAGTTGTTGAGGGAAAACATCCTACTTGTACTATTAAAGATCCCATGACATGGTACTTCTTGATGCTTTTATATGGCTCCTTAATGGTTCCCGAATACTGTAAATGAATCCTTCTTCAAAATCAACACTCAGTGCATGAGAAACAGAGATAAGATGAGAAAAAGTCATAAATATCTCTCTCAAACTCTTTATTCTGGGCGTTGTTGCTTGAATGCAAATGAGGAGAAAACAGCTGGCCAATAGTAGAGGGTGGGTGCGTGGCCAAACGCTCCGCTCAGAGCTCAGAGCCCACAGCTGATCCATTTCCGTGTTTTTGCACGGGGGAGAGATTTGAAGCGTTCCATTGAAAAATAAACACATTTCCACAGAAAATAAAATTAAACCACTGCTGTTCAAAGGTCCAGAGGCTCAGATAAAGGACTTCCGAGCCTAGAAACACTCGGATGTGCCTCCAGGCAAATAAAAAAAACGCATTTTGCATTGCCTAGCGCATTCGCAGTCCAAACTCTCTGGGCGTGATTTACAGAGACGCTGAGTTCAGACAGACGGGGGTGGAGCTGCATTTGCATTTCTTTTTTCGATCTGACGTCAATAAGGTGCCTTGTTCAAACTCGCCCGTTTGGGCTCTGATTTTTTGTAACGCAGAAAAGGATCGCAAATGCTCAGTTTAGACATTTCACAACTTTTAACCATGGGGGGGGGGGCTAAACAGGGTTGGGGAGCTCACATTAACGTTCAAAACCTCAGAAAGTGAAAATTTCATGCCATGGAACCTTTAAATATGTGACATGTAATCAGTGACCCCTGCTGGACAACAAGGGTGATGCACTTCCCACAGTAAAACCTAAAACTAAATGAGTTTGAAGGGAAAATTTAACTGTGGCTTTTAAAAGGGTCAGTTATTGTGAAATGTGGTGAATTAAAGGAGACATGTTATACTAAATCCACATGTGTACTACATACTGTTGATGTGTGGAGTTTAGTCCATGAGATGTTCTCCTCTCCTCCTCAAAAGAACTTGGAGTAACCCTGTCTTTGGTCTGTGGAAAAGGTGTAATTTAAAGAGCTAAAGAATGTCAAACTGAGATTTATCAGTGTCCCACCCCAGATACCGACAATGTGGAGATTCTGTCCAAAGATTATTTGCAGGAAGACTGTAAACAACCAGCCCACTGCAGCATCATGAGGTTTATCTCACTGTTAATTCGGTCGTCTTTATTGTGGATAATCGTGGTTCAAAACTCATGTCAGAATTTTTATATTTATTTTTTCATTCTTCCCCTTTAGTGTATAAACCAAATAAATCATTAAGACTTAATACTTTTATTAGCAAAGGTGATTATTATGTGTTTGTGAAGAAAATAGAAGCAGCTTAGTGCCCAACATTTCTGAGAGAGAATTTCTAAAGTAGGTTATCAGGACTAAACCAGGACTGAACCAGGACTGAACCAGGACTAAACCAGGACTAAACCAGGACTGAACCAGGACTGAACCAGGACTAAACCAGGACTAAACCAGGACTAAACCAGGACTGAACCAGGACTAAACCAGGACTAAACCTGGACTAAACCAGGACTGAACAGGTCCACTCTATGGACCAGAACCAAATGTCAGTGCGTATTTATTTTACCGACAGTGAAATCCCAGTTTGCAGCTTTGTATTAAAATAAAACATAAAAACATATATTCACGTTTTTATCTTTGTAGGTTATAAGACTTTTAGGGAATTGTAAAAAAAAAAAAAATGTCAGAGGGTAAAAATTCTCAGTGTTATTAAAGTTCCACACATTTACCACAAGAGGGCGCTATGACACTGTTCTGAACGCACCTTCTCATCGTCTG
Source organism: Paratrypauchen microcephalus (assembly GCA_036785185.1). NCBI lineage: Eukaryota > Metazoa > Chordata > Actinopteri > Gobiiformes > Gobiidae > Paratrypauchen > Paratrypauchen microcephalus. The sequence goes on along the minus strand of JAVJIX010000077.1, from coordinate 4,791,159 downwards.
CATTAAAAGAATAATGCAAACATGTATAATATAATTGTAGGAATACAATTTTAATTTCTTATTTAGTTAGTTTTTATATATTATGTATTATTCATTTTTAAATTTATTTATTTGAGTATTTATTTATATATTTATTGATTTTTTTGTATTATTATTTATTATTATTATTATTATTAATTAATGTATTTATTTATTTATTTATTTATTTATTTATTTAATTTATTTATTTTTAATCATAGTGCAGCCACAAACTAGAGTCTCAAAACACTTAAAAGACAGACTGGTTAACTCAGGAGGATATTTCCGCAATACGAGCCTAAAACTTTGCAGTTGCCATGGTGATTCCAGCCCGGTGAGCGGAAGTCACGTGAGCACGGGTGGCTTATGGGTGCCCTTAAATATGGCGCGCTCCGGTGCACAGGTGAGGCGGAAGGAGCTGATTAGCACCGGGACACAACGGAGACTCTATTTACTATTTCCGCGTTGGTTTTACGATCTTTTAACGCGCATTTAACCAACAACAAATGGGAGATGTTTGAAAGTCTGAAAGCCAAAGCTGCAGCCTCACGCGGGACTCTGGAAAACGCGACAAACGTGACAAACGTGCACCGCGGCCCAGATCGCCACGTCATCACGTCGAACCGCGCGGGAATCCAGGTAAGTCTTCTGTTTTGCCTGACCAGCCAAGACCGTCCACGCTTTTATTACTTTTACAGCTTTAGAAGTGCATTAGAATGGGATGTTTATGTCCCTTATGTCGTTCAAGTAGGATCTATAACAAAGGAGAAAATCAATTATGTCAATAAGACAAACTGAATTGAATTTCTTCTTTGCTATAGGCCTATATTTCCCCTTTTTTATACATGTTCCCTTTGCGACGCGTTGCCCCTTTGTTGGATCATTTCCCCTTTTAGTTAAGACATTCCCCTCCCTCCCCTTTGGGACGAATTTCCCGTTTTGGTGGGATGTTGGAGGTTCTGGCTGGTCACGCAACTTTACCTGTGTCTGTTTTATGAAGTCTTACTTGAAGTTTTACCTGTGTCTGTTTATGAAGTCTTAACTGTGTCTATGAAGTTTTACCTGTGTCTGTTGATGAAGTCTTTCCTTTTGCCTGACCAGCCAAGACCGTACACGCTTTTGTAACTTTTACAGCTTTAGAAGTGCGTTAGAATGGGATGTTTATGTCCCTTATGTCGTTCAAGTAGGATCTATAACAAAGGAGAAAATCAATTATGTCAATAAGACAAACTGAATTGAATTTCTCCTTTGCTATAGGCCTATATTGCCCCTTTTTTATACATGTTCCCTTTGCGACACGTTGCCCCTTTGTTAGACAATTTCCTTTTAGTTAAGACATTCCCCTCCCTCCCCTTTGGGACGAATTTCCCGTTTTGGTGGGATGTTGGAGGTTCTGGCTGGTCACGCAACTTTACCTGTGTCTGTTTATGAAGTCTTAACTGTGTCTATGAAGTTTTACCTGTGTCTGTTGATGAAATCTTTCCTGTTGCCTGACCAGCCAAGACCGTACACGCTTTTGTAACTTTTACAGCTTTAGAAGTGCGTTAGAATGGGATGTTTATGTCCCTTATGTCGTTCAAGTAGGATCTATAACAAAGGAGAAAATCAATTGTCAACAGGACAAATTGAATTTGTCCTTTGCTATAGGCCTATATTGCCCCTTTTTTGTACATTTTCCCTTTGCGACGCGTTGCCCCTTTGTTAGATAATTTCCCCTTTTAGTTAAGACATTCCCCTCCCTCCCCTTTGGGACGAATTTCCCGTTTTGGTGGGATTGTTGGAGGTTCTGGCTGGTCACGCAACTTTATCTGTGTCTGTTTATGAAGTTTTACCTGTGTCTTTTCATGAAGTCTTTCCTGTTGCCTGACCAGCCAAGACCGTACACGCTTTTGTAACTTTGACGGCTTTATAATGCCGATTGCGTTAGAATGGGATGATTATGTCCCTCAGTCGTTCAGGTAGGATCTATAACCAAGGAGAAAATCAATTGTCAATAGGACAAATTGAATTTCTCCTTTGCTATAGGCCTATATTTCCCCTTTTTTGTACATTTTCCCTTTGCGACGCGTTGCCCCTTGTTAGATAATTTCCCCTTTTAGTTAAGACATTCCCCTCCCTCCCCTTTGGGACGAATTTCCCGTTTTGGTGGGATTGTTGGAGGTTCTGGCTGGTCACGCAACTTTACCTGTGTCTGTTTATGAAGTCTTAACTGTGTCTATGAAGTTTTACCTGTGTCTGTTGATGAAGTCTTTCCTGTTGCCTGACCAGCCAAGACCGTACATGCTTTTGTAACTTTTACAGCTTTAGAAGTGCGTTAGAATGGGATGTTTATGTCCCTTATGTCGTTCAAGTAGGCTCTATAACAAAGGAGAAAATCAATTGTCAACAGGTCAAATTGAATTTGTCCTTTGCTATAGGCCTATATTGCCCCTTTTTTGTACATTTTCCCTTTGCGACGCGTTGCCCCTTTGTTAGATAATTTCCTTTTAGTTAAGACCTTCCCCTCCCTCCCCTTTGGGACGAATTTCCCGTTTTGGTGGGATTGTTGGAGGTTCTGGCTGGTCACGCAACTTTACCTGTGTCTGTTTATGAAGTCTTAACTGTGTCTATGAAGTTTTACCTGTGTCTGTTGATGAAATCTTTCCTTTTGCCTGACCAGCCAAGACCGTACACGCTTTTATTACTTTTACAGCTTTAGAAGTGCGTTAGAATGGGATGTTTATGTCCCTTATGTCGTTCAAGTAGGATCTATAACAAAGGAGAAAATCAATTATGTCAATAAGACAAACTGAATTGAATTTCTCCTTTGCTATAGGCCTATATTTCCCCTTTTTTATACATGTTCCCTTTGCGACGCGTTGCCCCTTTGTTAGATAATTTCCCATTTTAGTTAAGACATTCCCCTCCCTCCCCTTTGGGACGAATTTCCCGTTTTGGTGGGATGTTGAAGGTTCTGGCTGGTCACGCAACTTTATCTGTGTCTGTTTATGAAGTTTTACCTGTGTCTTTTCATGAAGTCTTTCCTGTTGCCTGACCAGCCAAGACCGTACACGCTTTTGTAACTTTTACGGCTTTATAATGCCGATTGCGTTAGAATGGGATGATTATGTCCCTCAGTCGTTCAGGTAGGATCTATAACCAAGGAGAAAATCAATGTCAACAGGACGTTTTGTCCTGAATTGAATTTCTCCTTTGCTATAGGCCTATATTTCCCCTTTTTTGTACATTTTCCCTTTGCGACGCGTTGCCCCTTTGTTAGATCATTTCCCCTTTTAGTTAAGACATTCCACTCCCTCCCCTTTGGGACGAATTTCCCGTTTTGGTGGGATGTTGGAGGTTCTGGCTGGTCACGCAACTTTACCTGTGTCTGTTTTATGAAGTCTGACTTGAAGTTTTACCTGTGTCTGTTGATGAAGTCTTTCCTTTTGCCTGACCAGCCAAGACCGTACACGCTTTTGTAACTTTTACAGCTTTAGAAGTGCGTTAAAATGGGATGTTTATGTCCCTCAATCGTTGAGGTAGGCTCTATAACCAAGGAGAAAATCAATTGTCAATAGGACAAATTGAATTTCTCCTTTGCTATAGGCCTATATTGCCCCTTTTTTATACATTTTCCCTTTGCGACACGTTGCCCCTTTGTTAGACAATTTCCCCTTTTAGTTAATAACCCCCCCCCCCCCTCCCCTTGTTGGAGGTTCTGGCTGGTCACGCAACTTTACCTGTGTCTGTTTATGAAGTCTTAACTGTGTCTATGAAGTTTTACCTGTGTCTGTTGATGAAATCTTTCCTGTTGCCTGACCAGCCAAGACCGTACACGCTTTTGTAACTTTTACAGCTTTAGAAGTGCGTTAGAATGGGATGTTTATGTCCCTTATGTCGTTCACGTAGGATCTATAACAAAGGAGAAAATCAATTATGTCAATAAGACAAACTGAATTGAATTTCTCCCTTGCTATAGGCCTATATTTCCCCTTTTTTATACATGTTCCCTTTGCGACGCGTTGCCCCTTTGTTAGACAATTTCCCCTTTTAGTTAAGACATTCCCCTCCCTCCCCTTTGGGACGAATTTTCCATTTTGGTGGGATGTTGGAGGTTCTGGCTGGTCACGCAACTTTATCTGTGTCTATTGTCTATTGTGAATACGACTATCGCAATGTTTGCATTTATTCTAAATTTGCTCCTGGCTGGTTTATTATGCAGTGTGTGGTTTGACTAATGCTGTGGTGGGGTTTCATGTGGTATTTGCGGTAATTCTTTTGCTGAATGGAAATGCAGTTTATTTCACCTTCTGGATTTGTCTAAATGCAATAATTCATGAAAGAAGTGGAATATAACCAACCTTGTGTGATTACATTTTCTGGTAAAGGGGATCCTAAACTCAAAGGCGTCTTTGAATTGGTTAAACAAATGAAAGGAAGGAAATGATCCGAGAAATGAAAATGCTCATGAAACAAAAAATGCAATGAGGAAGGCGTATTTTAGCAGTTTCTCGTGATGTAAATTCATTCTTTGCGTTTGAGCCATTTTTCGACCACTGCTGCTGCTCGGGACCCATCTCCAGGTTGAGCTTGGGTCCAGACCATCAGGAAGACTAAAGGTGAACAAACCGTTGAAATATACTATACTAATTAATATTAATTAGTTCATAGTTGATGTTGGATAAATCTACTTAACGTCTTGTAACTTTGAGGCATGAAGTTCATCTGCGGCAACTGCAGCAGATTTTTATTTGAATACAGCTAAGGATAAAACATGTCTGCCATATTATGTTACTGACTAAACTTTAAATTTTCAAGTTTAGGATGTCTAACCTTTTTTATCCACAGGGAGATTTATTATTGTCGTGTTGTTTTTTAAGTATGCTCCATAGGTTAAAAATCCTTCAGCTGAGGTCCTGATTAAGCCGAGCAACAAGATCATGGAGATGGGTCCCCAGGCGCCTTCATGTGATTGCCCCCCCCCTGCCCCGGAAGGATGGATGAAATGCAGAGGATAAATTTCCCTCCTCCGGCTCCTTCATGTGCTGCCCCCTGCCCTGGAAGGATGCCCTCCACCCCGCGCTCCGTAAGGATGCCCCTGTATAATAATTTCCAGGTGGTGGTGGTGGTGGTGGTGGTGGTGGTGTTTAACCTTGACCTTTTTCCAGTACCTCTGTGATATTTGGCCTGTACAGAACGTGAACTACTGAAAAATGAACCTTCACCTCTATTAGAAGTGAAAAAGCCAAAAAAGGACCCAGAAGAGGAAGTAATTGCTGAACTAATCAAGAATGGAACTTTTTTTTTTTTAAATTGGAGGATGTACCCAAAAATATGGAATTTAATATCAAATGGAAACAAAAAAATCACCCAAAGAAAAAATACACCTTGAACTGCAAAAATTCAGCACAAAGTGAGAAAATGGAGCGAACTATCAAAGTGTGAAAACTGGACAGTGACTAAACCATTATAAACTTGAAAAATGTCCTGGGACTAATCTGGAGGAAAGGAGTCCAACTTTGTCTAAAAGCTTCTGCAGAGGAAAAACCCAAATCCAAAGTGCACCAACAGCCCTGGACTGAACACTGTAAAGAACAGATGCTGGACAGAGGAAACCAAACAATATATACAAAAATAAATGCAAATAAAAAGATGCTAAATGACTGCAATGCAAAGAAACTGTCTTATGGCGCCTTTGGGGTTCCATGATCAACGTTCATTCAAAGGCAAAAGATGGAACCAAATGGAGAACTGTTCAAACCTGATTTCATAATCCCTTGAGGGGAAACAAACTCTTTTGTATTTGACCACTTGACATCAACCCAAGTGTTCTAAGGTGACCTCAGGAGCAGTGAGCTGCTGCCGTACACGTGAGTGCTAACCACTCAGATACAGTCTAATTGGAGGATCATATACGTACATTACACTTTGAATATCCTGACAGCCTTGTTCTGGTCCAAGGGTTGAGGCTCTTGTGTTTTCTTTTCCTTGTGACTCTCCTAGTCCCAGAGTGGGGCACATATGGACTGGGTAAGTATAATGGTTCAAACACTTGAACGTTTGGTTTGTGACTGAAATAATCTGACAGGGATGAGCTCTCCTGCTGCTGGTTTCACAGGTTTTATGTCTGACAAACCAGGTAAGTATTGGTGTTGATTCACAGACAGAACATTTATGGTAAGTATGGACACGTGCTCCTCCAAGATCCATAAAATCACATGCGGTGTCCCCCAGGGCTCCATTTTAGGCCCTGTGCTTTTCAACCTGTACATGCTTCCCCTTGGCGGCGTCATCAGGAGACATGGAATCAATTTCCACAGCTATGCAGATGATACACAGCTTTACATTTCCGTGTCTCCTTATGACACCAGACCAATGGATGCTCTTTTTAACTGTATTCTAGATATCAAATCCTGGATGGCAAGAAACTTTCTCCAGCTTAACCAGGACAAAACGGAGGTTTTAGTCATCGGTCCTGAGGCCCAGAGAGAGAAACTTTTATCAAAACTACAAGCACAGTCCTTTTACCCATCTCCTCAAGTGAAAAACCTGGGCGTCATTTTTGACTCTGAGCTGACTTTTATTCCACACATCAAGAACATCACAAAAATGGGCTTCTATCACCTAAAAAACATAGCCAGAGTTCGCCCTATTCTCTCTCAGGCCAATACGGAGACACTGATGCATGCTTTTGTCACCAGCCGTATAGACTACTGTAATGCCCTGCTCTCTGGTCTTCCCAGGAAGAGTATTTCAGGTTTGCAATTATTGCAAAATTCAGCAGCAGGTGTCCTGACTAGGTCCAGAGGGCGGGATCACATTACACCGGTCTTAAAATCTCTGCATTGGCTCCCTGTGAGTTACAGGATAGATTTTAAAGTTCTTTTACTGGTTTTTAAATGTCTTAATGGTCTTGGGCCTTCCTATCTTTCAGAACTGCTTTCCCCTTATGAACCTTCACGGGCCCTGCGCTCCTCCAGCAGCAGGCTCCTGGTCATTCCCAAAGTCAGGACACACACTCACGGAGAGGCGTCTTTTCAGTACTACGGCCCTCGTCTATGGAACTGCCTGCCGGAGGACCTCAGGGCTGCAGAGAACGTTCATGTTTTTAAGAGTGGGCTCAAGACACCTGTTTAGCTTGGCCTTTGACTGACTTCGGTCGTCTGTTTGCTTGTCTTTTATTTGTTCTTTTGTTTGTTGTTGCTGTTCCTGTTGTTGCTGTTCTTGTTGTTGCTGTTGTTGCTTTTGTTGTAGCTGTTGCTTTCGTTGCTTTTGTTGTTGTTGTTCTTGTTGTTCCTGTTATTGCTGTTATTGTTTTGTTGTCGCTGTTCCTGTTGTTGTTGCTGTTGTTGTTGCTGTTCCTGTTGTTGCCGTTGTTGTTGCTGTCGTTGATGTTGTTGCTGTTGATGTTGGTGTTGCTGTTGTTGCTGCTGTTGTTGCTGCTGCTGTTGCTGTTGTTTCTGTCGTCGTTGTTGCTGCTGCTGTTGTTGTTGCTGCTGTTGTTCCTGTTGTTGTTGTTGCTGTTGTTGCTATTGCCGTTGTTGCTGCTGCTCCTGTTGCTGCTGCTGTTGTTGTTGTTGTTGCTGCTGTTGCTGCTGCTGCTGCTGTTGTTGCTGTTGTTGTTGCTGTTATTGTTGTTGCTGATGTTCCTGTTGTCGTTGTTGCTGCTGTTCCTGTTGCTGCTGTTGTCGTTGCTGTTGTTCTTGCTGTTGTTGTTGCTGTTGTTCTGTCGTTGCCGTTGTTGTTGCTGCTGTTGTTGCTGATGTTGTTGCTGTTGTTGCTGCTGCTGTTGTTGCTGTTGTTTCTGTCGTTGTTGCTGCTGCTGTTGTTGTTGCTGCTGTTGTTCCTGTTGTTGTTGCTGCTGCTGTTGTTCCTGTTGTTGTTGCTGCTGTTGTTGCTATTGCCGTTGTTGCTGCTGCTGCTGTTGTTGCTATTGCCGTTGTTGTTGTTGTTGCTGCTGCTGTTGCTGCTGCTGCTGTTGTTGCTGCTGTTGTTTCTGTCATTGTTGTTGCTGATGTTCCTGTTGTCGTTGTTGCTGCTGTTGCTGCTGTTGTCGTTGCTGTTGTTGTTGCTGTTGTTCTGTCGTTGCCGTTGTTGTTGCTGCTGCTGTTGATGTTGTTGCTGTTGTTGATGCTGTTGCTGCTGCTGTTCCTGTTTTTTTTTTTTTTTTTTTTTTCTTTCTTTCCCTGGCGGCACGGTGGCTGAGTGGCTAGCACTCATGCTTCACAGCAAGAAGGTTCGGGTTGCCCGGGCCTTTCTGTGTGGAGACTGCATGTTCTCCCCGTGTTTGGGTGGGTTTCCTCCGGGCACTCCGGTTTCCCCCACCAACCTAAACATGCGCCATAGGTAAAATCCAGCTTAGGGCCTGACCAAAGCATAAATAACAAAACAAAATCATGGGGATGGTCCCCGGGTCAAATATAGAAACAACTTCTCCTGTGCGAGATCAATAAAGGTCAATCTTCTAATCCTTGACCACTGTAAGGCTGTTTGTGCTACAATTTTGTATGAAAAGCGCCTTATAAATGTTTGATTGATTATCTGTGAACCTTGTATTATCTCAAAACAAGGTCTGAATATGCTGAGCGTTATGTTACTCTAAGGCTTTGGGTTTGGGCCTAAACTGGTGTGTGCCTGATTCTAAACATTGGCACTTTAATGGAGACTGTGTGGTCTCCTTGGTCTGGTCTAAATGTGGACCCGATTTTAAACACTGGTAAAACATGTGACGGTCACAGACGAATTTCCCATTTTGGTGGGATGTTGGAGGTTCTGGCTGGTCACGCAACTTTATCTGTGTCTATTGTCTATTGTGAATACGACTATCGCAATGTTTGTATTTATTCTAAATTTGCTCCTGGCTGGTTTATTATGCAGTGTGTGGTTTGACTAATGCTGTGGTGGGGTTTCATGTGGTATTTGCGGTAATTCTTTTGCTGAAAGGAAATGCAGTTTATTTCACCTTCTGGATTTGTCTAAATGCAATAATTCATGAAAGAAGTGGAATATAGTTGATGTTGGATAAATCTACTTAACGTCTTGTAACTTTGAGGCATGAAGTTCATCTGTGGCAACTGCAGCAGATGTTTATTTTGAATACAGCTAAGGATAAAACATGTCTGCCATATTATGTTACTGACTAAATTTTCAAATTTAGGATGTCTAACCTTTTTTTTCCACAGGGAGTTTTTTTATTGTTGTTGTTGTTTTTTTGAAGTATGCTCCATAGGTTAAAAATCCTTCAGCTGAGGTCCTGATTAAGCCGAGCAACAAGATCATGGAGATGGGTCCCCAGGCGCCTTCATGTGATTGTCCCCTCCTGCCCCGGAAGGATGCCCCCCCGCCCCTGCCCCGGAAGGATGGATGAAATGCAGAGGATAAATTTCCCTCCTCCGGCTCCTTCATGTGCTGCCCCCTGCCCTGGAAGGATGCCCTCCACCCCGGAGGGATGCCCCGCGCTCCGTAAGGATGCCCCTGTATAATAATTTCCTGGTGGTGGTGGTGGTGGTGGTGGTGGTGGTGGTGGTGGTGGTGGTGTTTAACCTTGACCTTTTTCCAGTACCTCTGTGATATTTGGCCTGTACAGAACGTGAACTACTGAAAAATGAACCTTCACCTCTATTAGAAGTGAAAAAGCCAAAAAAGGACCCAGAAGAGGAAGTAATTGCTGAACTAATCAAGAATGGAACTTTTTTGTTTTTTTTTTTTATTGGAGGATGTACCCAAAAATATGGAATTTAATATCAAATGGAAACAAAAAAATCACCCAAAGAAAAAATACACCTTGAACTGCAAAAATTCAGCACAAAGTGAGAAAATGGAGCGAACTATCAAAGTGTGAAAACTGGACAGTGACTAAACCATTATAAACTTGAAAAATGTCCTGGGACTAATCTGGAGGAAAGGAGTCCAACTTTGGATTTGGGTTTTTCTCTGCAGAAGCTTTTAGACAAAGTGCACAAACAGCCCTGGACTGAACACTGTAAAGAACAGATGCTGGACAGAGGAAACCAAACAATATATACAAAAATAAATACAAATAAAAATATGCTAAATGACTGCAATGCAAAGAAACTGTCTTATGGCGCCTTTGGGGTCCCATGATCAACGTTCATTCAAAGGCAAAAGATGTAACCAAATGGAGAAATGTTCAAACCTGATAATTTTAATAAAACGGGTTTACTTTCATAATCCCTTGAGGGGAAACAAACTCTTTTGTATTTGACCACTTGACATCAACCCAAGTGTTCTAAGGTGACCTCAGGAGCAGTGAGCTGCTGCCGTACACATGAGTGCTAACCACTCAGATACAGTCTAATTGGAGGATCATATACGTACATTACACTTTGAATATCCTGACAGCCTTGTTCTGGTCCAAGGGTTGAGGCTCTTGTGTTTTCTTTTCCTTGTTACTCTCCTGGTCCCAGAGTGGGGCACATATAGACTGGGTAAGTATAATGGTTCAAACACTTGAACGTTTGGTTTGTGACTGAAATAATCTGACAGGGATGAGCTCTCCTGCTGCTGGTTTCACAGGTTTTATGTCTGACAAACCAGGTAAGTATTGGTGTTAATTCTCTGTGAACCTTGTATCATCTCAAAACAAGGTCTGAATATGCTGAGCGTTATGTTACTCTAAGGATTTGGGTTTGGGCCTAAACTGGTGTGTGCCAGATTCTAAACATTGGCACTTTTATGGAGACTGTGTGGTCTCCTTGGTCTGGTCTAAATGTGGACCTGATTTTAAACACTGGTAAAACATGTGACGGTCACATGGGTCTGAAAACCCCTCAGTCTAAACTAACACTTCCACAGGTTAAACTGATTTTTGTTTCTGTTCATTTAGAATTTAAACTGATAATCTTGTGTTTTTGTATTTGGTTTGGTCTGAACTGGTCTAAATGTGAGCCAGATTTGGACTGGTTTGGAGTGTGAGGGCTCTGGTCCTCACTCTGAACTGAAATACTGGTTATTCTTCTCTCCTAAACTCTTCCACAGGATTGACTCTAACCCAAACTCTTCTGAAATCTCTTGTTGCAGATCTAAACTGTTTTACTTAAACTTTTAAATTCGTCTTTCCAGGTCCCAGAGGCTGTTTGTGGTGAGTATCTGTGCACCTACTAACACACTAACCCTACAAAAGCACGGGCGGTGGGTCTAATCCAGCCACAGGGGGCGCTGTGTCCCTCTGTGCCAGTCCCCAGCCTGGACAAATGGAGAGGGTTGCTTTGGCGTAAAACCTGCCGCCTTCATCTTCATCACACATGTTTGAGTAACCCTTTATCTCTTAAAGGGACAGGGTGTAAGATTTTTACCCGTTGATTACCGAAATTGAATGCGTGAAGAGTCCCTCAGTCGTCCAGGTAGAATCCATGATAAAAGGAGAAATTCAGTTTGTCAACTGGACAAAGTTTGTTTGGTCAAACGTTTCGCCGCTCATCCGAGAGGCTTCGTCAGCTCTGGTTCTAGTGCTGGTCTGAGACTGCTTATATCTAGCTGCAGGGAGGAGCTCACTACACTGAAATTGTTCTGAAACTATCTCAACTAATTTGTTTCTTTTGTTTTTCGAATTTCTCTGGCGTCTAGTTTAGCATACCTCTTCAACCCTAACGACCGTTGAACTTTGTCCAGTTGACAAATTTCTTTTATCATATATCACTTTTGGACAAATTTTTTGAGAAGAAAAACTAGCTTTATTAACTATCCCCAGTAACTTGCTGGAACTATGTTCATGAACTACAGAACTGGCGCAGAACTGGGCCCAGACGACGCTGTCATGAGTAAGTCCATGTTAATCTCACGATACTGTTGAAGGGGACGCCATACAGATTAACATAAAGGGATAGTGCGTTTTTTTTGTTTTTAAGTCATTTTAACTAATACAGAGGTGTATTTTTGTTGTGTAGACACAAATATAACCTGTTCTGTTTACCATTTTGCCGATCATCATGATGTAGGACCCCAGATACTCCAAAGATGTGGAGGACGCGGCTGTACCAGAAGATGTCAATGCAGTAGTTGACTCTTCCGTAGCCCATGTACGGTTCAGGCTGCAGACGACACCTCAGACCAGGAGGAACGTCCAGATGGTCACCAGGTCTGTGATGTTCAGTACTTCCTCCATCCACACACTCAGCTTCAGGCTCAGACATCAGGATCGAGGCCTGACCGGTCTGTTTGGGGCTGGAACTACCAACCGGATTCATCACTTTGTAAATTATGGAAATTATTGTAAGCAAATTCAGAAATCGAATGAAGCTTAACTTTTGAATGAATAAACTTTTTCCAAAATAGGCTGAACAATTTTGGAAATGATCAGGAAAAAATTGTGATGTGAATCCGTATTACACCATTTTCTGAGCTAATATTCTAAAGTTTCCTCTTCACAAACACACCTGGAGTTGTTTTGTTTCATTCACACAAATCCTGCATATTTGGGCTGAATTCTTCTCAAACCGAAAGCGTTCTGTCCCACCTTGTGACGTCACATGGTAATACAGGAAGTGCTGCACTGTTTTTTTTTAATTCCAAACACCTTCACTAGAATCATTTTTGAAAATTCGAGCTGAAATGATCCATCCCTTCTAAACAAACGGTAAAGGGGTGTTGAGGTTCATTTACATTTGTCCAGACCTGCCAACGTGTATGGGGTTTTGCCTTATGGACACGCATATTGACCGCCTTGTACGATTTGTTGTTCTAAATTACGCATACGATTTACGCAAATCAAAAATGAGAACTTCGCACTTTAATCTCTTCAGACGGGTGCGTTGGAGGCGAGGGAGCAGACCCAGAACACACGAGGAGAAAACAATCCCGCACTCCGTCTTACTTGCAAAATGAGTGCGGGATTGTTTTCTCTTCATATGATTTACGCAAACAAATTGCGTTTGCGCTCGCACCCACAGATGAGCGCTGCCGTTGTGTCCTTGGGCAAGACACTTAACCCCACCTTGCCCCCAGGCTGTGGACACTGGTAGCCCCCATGGCAAAAGATGCATCAAGGCCTGTTGTGACGTGAGCCGTCCTCCTGTGGACCCACCACCCGCGGGAGGATTCATGGGGGCTGGTGCATTGTGTTCTGGGCAGCAGATCTGCTTGGACTGCTGCTCCCGTGACCCAGAAAATGGAAAAGCGGAAGATGAATGAATGAATGAATGATTTACGCAAACAAATTGCTCAAATGCGTAATTTAGAAAAAACAAGTGTACGAGGCGGTAAAAATGCAATTTGTCACAAGTGATTAGGATTATGAAAAGTTTGAGATTCTGGCCTATTTTTCTACTTGGGCTACATTCAGACTGCAGGGCTTAAAGCTCAATTCGGATTTTCTGAAATCCGATTTTTTTTTTTTTTTTTTTCCCCGGTTCACATTTCCAATTAAATGCGACTTGTATGTGATCTCCAGTGTGAACTTTAAACGCCTCAAGTGTCCCGCATGCACCTTGGAGGACACGACGAGGTCACGTACTGTGAGCATGCTCAGTGTTTACGGAATTCGCCTAAAGTTACTGTCGTACTGGAGCCAGAACATGTACAGTGTAGAATTGTGTACTATCACTTTAATTATCAGTGTTAATTGAAACGCCACTAGGTGGTGATACCGGTAGTGAGGGCTGGCAACTTCAATAAAGCAGTCTATGGTGTACATCCAAAGGAGCCGCATGTGTGATTTATTGCCACTCTACATGGTGTCAGAAGTGTCTAATTATGGCGCAAGGACTCCGTCGTATTGATCCACTGGTGTTTGATGAGACCATTGCCGACAACTGGCGCAGATTTGAGAAAGAATGGACGATTTACTGCAACGCAGGTCTGTCGGACAAGTCTGAGAAAGTTCAAGCCTACACGCTACTGAATCTAGCCGGACCGGAGGCTGTGGAGAAGTCGGAAGCTTTCGTGTACGGAGAGGGGGAAAGTCACGAAAACCCGGACACTCTATTGGCAAAGTTTCGTGAGTTATGTTTACCAGCAAAAAATGTGATTATGGACAGGCATGCTTTTAACACTGCTAGCCAGGGAACTGGCGAGTCGATACAGGCGTACGTCTCCACTTTAAAAATACTGGGAAAGAAATGCGAGTTTGGCGCGCTCCGTGATGAGCTGATAAGGGACCACATTGTCTGTGGGATACAAAATGAAACCCTCCGCAAACAACTATTACGCGAAGAGAAGCTCACTCTTGATTTGGCCATTAGCATGTGCATGCTTCATGAACAATCAGAAAAAAGCTCCAAAGAATTGAGAAAGGAAAATGAAGTGTGTTCAATTCAGAGGGCTCGCTGTGGCAATTGTAATGGCCAACACTCACCTGACCGCAGCAAATGCTTTGCTCTCAACAAGACATGCAATAACTGTGGAAAACTTAACCACTTTGCGAAGTGTTGTCGCTCTGCACCAGCACAGGCCACCGTTCGCCACAAAGTGCCCAATCAACACAGGCGAAGAGCAACTGGTAGAGTAAATGAATTGACCACTGAATCAGTCAGCCAGGTGGTTGATAATTTTTACTGTGACACAATACTCACAACCGCACAGAAGGGGGAAATCTACGCCACGCTGGCAATGACAAATGGAAAGGGACAACTGAAGGTCAAAGTAGACACTGGCGCCAAATGTAATGTGCTGCCCAGAAAAATGCTACATGCTGTGGACCACACAGTGCGTGTGGATCCAAATGAAAAAGTCAATCTAGTGGCTTATGGAGGAGAGACAATCAAAACAGATGGCACTGTAACACTGCAGTGTACACAGGGACATATCAAGTTCCATGTGGTCAATAGGGATGTGAAATCCATACTGGGATTGCAAGACAGTGTTACTCTTAGTCTCATACAGCTTGGACCGGACGTCCACACGCTGCAACAGGAAGCTCCAGAAAGACTGGAATACCAAGACCTGTTTGACACCACTGGCATAGGCAAACTGCCTGTGGTATATCACATGAGACTAGATGACGCTGTTGCCCCCACAGTGTGTGCTCCACGCAGGATCCCCATTGCCATGAAAGATAAGGTAAAGGCGGAGCTGGATCGTATGACTGCCCTTGGTGTCATTACACCTGAAAATGAAGCAACAGAATGGGTGTCTGCCATGGTTGCAGCAAAGAAAAAAGATGGAACAGTGCGACTTTGCATTGACCCTGTGCATCTTAACCAGGCCCTCCTCAGACCCCGTCACCCTCTCAAATCCATCGAACAAATCATTGCAGACATGCCCGGGGCAAAAATATTTAGCATCTTAGATGCCAAGTGTGGGTTTTGGCAAATACCCCTTGACCGTGCCTCCTCCAAGCTCACAACATTCATGTCACCTTATGGCCGATACAGGTTCCTGAGTATGGCATATGCACAGGCAGCGAGGTCTTCCAGAACGTGATGGAACAGCTATTTGCCGGACAACCGTGCGAGATTGTGGTCGATGACATCCTCATCTGGGGACGCACATTACAAGAACATGACGAACGCCTGACACAGGTGATGAACAGGATTCATGCCATTAACCTGAAGCTCAATCCTGAAAAATGCAAATTCAGAGTCAACTCTGTGCACTACGTAGGCCACCTGTTGACTGCTGATGGGGTCAAGCCAGATCCTGAAAAGGTCAAAGCTGTATGAGAGATGGAGAAGCCACAGGACAAGCAAGCACTGCAGCAATTTCTGGGTATGACCAACTATCTGTCCAAATTCATTCCCCAGTACAGCGACACAACAGGCCCCTTGAGACAGCTGATACACCATGACATGGAGTGGCACTGGCATGACGCTCATGATGCAGCGTTCAGCAAACTGAAACAGGCGCTGACCAATCCTCCTGTGCTGCAGTTCTTTGACACCTCAAAGCCGGTGGTCATATCAGCAGACGCCTCCCAACACGGCCTTGGGGCCGTGTGCCTCCAACAAGGGAGGCCAGTGGCATTCGCATCACGCGCCCTCACACCAACTGAGTCCAGATATGCTCAGATTGAAAAGGAAATGTTAGCTCTGGTGTTTGCAGCTAAAAAATTCCATGACTTCATCTACGGCCGCACCGTTACTGCTGAAACAGATCACCAGCCCCTTGTAACTATCCTGAGAAAACCACTGCACACCGCATCACCACACCTACAGGGTATGATGCTAAAATTGCAATGTTACGACTTGGATGTGATGTACAAGCGTGGCAAAGAACTGTTTGTGGCAGACGCATTGTCGCGTGCACACTTACCTGAGTTTGAGCCCCCGCTCACGGATGACTTACTAGAGGTGATGACTGTCCAGGTTCTCTCTTCACGTCGCACAGATGAATTACGAGACGCAGTGAAGAGTGACATCACCTGCCAACAGCTCTCAGGAGTCATTGTACGTGGCTGGCCCAGCACTTCCAAGGAGCTGCCACAACAGCTGCGACCATTCTTTTCCATGAAGGAAGAGTTGACATTGGCGGATGGACTGCTACTATGGGGGCAAAGGTTAGTGATACCTGCAGCACTGCAAAAGTTTTACGTTGGCCAGCTACACCAAGGCCATCCTGGAATTGAAGCCACCAAATGCAGGGCTCGAGAGACCATGTACTGGCCATCAATGTATTCCGACATCGAAAGAAGTGTCTTGGTGTGCTGCATGCAATGCCTTGACAGCCCACCACGCAAAAGAACCAATGCTACTCCATGACATTCCTGAACTACCATGGTCATTTACAGCAGCTGACATATTTGAGTGGCGTGGCAAAATGCATTTGGTCCTAGTGGACTCGTACTCAGGGTGGTTCGAGCTGGACTACCTCCCCAACATGACCAGCAACACTGTCATAGCGAAGTTGAAGCGACACTTTGCAACACATGGTGTACCCCACACCCTCATGACTGACAATGGGACCCAGTTCACTGGGAGAGACTTTGCAAACTTTTCACAAGCATGGGACTTTAAACACATCCGCAGCAGTCCCTATTACCCACAATCTAATGGTCTTGCTGAGCGTGCAGTGAGATCCGCCAAGCACCTGCTGGAGAAGTGCCACCGTGATGGCACGGACATACAAGCAGCCATTCTACACACTCGCAACATTCCCCGTGATGGACTCCCGTCCTCTGCTCAACGCCTAATGTCTAGGCGGACCAGAACCTTCCTGCCAGCCACCACAGACATGCTCAGACCCACCATCCAAGTCAATGTGGCTGCTGCCATCACCAAACACAGAACGAGGGGGAAAGCATATCATGATCGCAGTGCTCACCGCCTCCCTGCACTAAAACCAGGCCAAACAGTCAGAGTGCAGATTGAACGTGGGTTCGAACAGGTGGGAAGAGTGGAAGGCCCAGCCCAGCTGCCTAATAGCTATGTGATAGCCTCACAAGGAAAGAGCTACATCAGGAACAGGCGACATCTCCTACGGGTTAATGAAGACTCACCGGCAAGCTCTGAGGAAGATTTGCCACTGTTATCCACCTCGCCGGCGCCTGATGGAGAGAATGCCCATGACAACAACACACCGCCTACATATCCTCCACCTCCTACTATCACACCAGTTGTCAATACTGCTGGCCCATCTGAGAGAAAGTTGGTGGTGACACGGGCAGGCCGAATCAGCCAGCCCAATCAACGTTATCAGGACTACGTCAGTGCCTAGTGTGAAGTTCAAAATCAACATCTAGATTGGAAAATGTATCCTTGAGTTAATTCGTAACCTGACTGCCTTACTTGCTTTTGATGCCCTTTATATTTATTTTAGGTGTTAATTTTTGTTCTGTAATAGGCAGCCTAGTCAGATATTTTCTGCACGTGTTTCTGTTCAGATTCTGTGACTTGCCTATCGTTCAGGTTATGAAATAGGTTGTTAAGTCTAGATACTTTAGCTAGAAGAAAGTACACAATTCTACGTCCCCTATCACTTTAATTATCAGTGTTAATTGAAACGCCACTAGGTGGTGATACCGGTAGTGAGGGCTGGCAACTTCAATAAAGCAGTCTATGGTGTACATCCAAAGGAGCTGCATGTGTGATTTATTGCCACTCTACATACAGCTTATTTGTTTTAAGGAGGAGATTGACAAGAAGGTTTTTGGCGTTGGCGTTTTGTGGGGCAGTGGCAGCAACGTCCGTAGAAATGAACGAGTTGGTGATGAGAGTGGTGGGATTGCTCTGTGCGGATGAACGCGACCTGGCCGTTCAGACTGAAGTTGCATGCCAAAAGATCGGATATGTATCGGTTTTAGGACCACATATCCAAGTGGCCTGGGTCACATTTGAAAAAATCGGATCTGTGTCATTCAGACTGTCATTAAAAGATCAGATACAGGTCGCATAGAGGCAAAAAAAAATCAGATTTGAGTCACTTCAGGTGCAGTGTGAACGTAGTCTTAGCTTTACTCACTGTGCATTGGTTTTCTGTTATAACCTACAAAGATACCTGTATAATACAAGATTTTTAGGGAGTTGTAAAAATAAATAAATATCAGAGGGTAAAAATTCTCAGTGTTATTAAAGTCCCACATATTTACCACAAGAGGGCGCTATGACACGGTTTTATGAACGGACCTTCTCATCGTCTGCAATAAAAGAATAACTACAAACATAGTATAATTGTAGGAATAAATCATACATAATGGCCTCACAAATATTTAAAGGGCCCATATTACGCTATTTTCTAATGTTCTAATGTTTCCTCATCACAAACACCTGGAGTTGTTTTGTTTCATCCACATGTTTAACACACAAACTGCAGATTTAGGCTGAGATCTTCTCTCAAACACTCATGTCATGTGGTAATACAGGAAGTGCTCCACTGTGCTTTAAAACTACATCCACCTTCACTAGACTTGGTTGGATAATTTCAGCCCTGGAATTGCCGATCTCTAAAAGGAGCTGTTAACTTCTACTGCTTCATGACATCACAAGGTGGAGAAGAGCATTTTGAGCTTTGGAGATGTAGACAGACCAGTGACATGTGGTCAGTCTCTACTGAATAAAAGTAAAAGGAGCTGCTAACTTGAACTACCGCTTCATGACATCACAAGGTGAACAGAACATTTTGAATTTTATAAATGTAGACAGACTAACTTCTACACACCACGTTTCTGCCACTTCTCAATGTTTCCACGCTCAACACTGAAACTGGCAGGGATCAGTGCAGAGAAAGGGGTGGGACCGCTCTCGTGAGCTTCTGTATCCTGATTGGTTTAGTCCACTGTCTGTATTGAAGATGGACCAATGGGACGCCTCCTCTAAACTGTGAACCGGTCTCGAAGTTGGAATGTGGTGGCTAACGGGTCAGTGATGTTCATTTATCTAAATATATGTAAATGTCAAACGGCACAGCTGCACTACAGAGTCCTGCCTCATACAGCGAACTGTGACCTGCTGCGGAATGTTCTGGTCATGTACATCACAGACAAACATGAGACAAGGAACTTTGTTAAAACATTTATTTTGTAATAATTTGTCCTTTTTTTCTTTTTGCATAAGTGCAAAATGCACCCGAACAGCCACCTGAGGGAAGTCTACATCTTTAAATAAAAAACAAGCAAAGTGTACATTTATAGTACAAAATTCTCTTTTTAAAAAATTGCACAGTTTGTATAATATATATTCATAATCTCCATTTTAAACAAACTTTAAAGGCTCAGAAAGTAAACAAAATTCATCAAATGAAAAATAAAAACATTTTCCCAAGAATTTAAAGCTGAGAAAACTTGAGACCCTGTTTTGACTTTTTGTCCACCATAAATATACATACATTTTTATCAAGTCTCTTCACATATATTCTCTGTGCTAGTGTCTGACCACACAATCAAATTATTGCAAAGTAGTTCTACTATAAAACACGGAGGAGGGGAGGGGGAAAAGCTTCTTCTGCTGACAGCCACTGAAAAGTCCTGGATCCCTGCGCGGCTGCACCTGCGCGGCCGCACCTGCGCAACTGATGTGACCACACCTGTGCGACCACACCTCTGCGTCCACACCTCTGCATCCTGTTCGACAGGTGTGACCACACCTGTGCGACCACACCTGACAGGTGCGACCACATCTGTGTGACCACACCTGCATGAGTGCACATGCGCAACTGATGTGACCACACCTCTGCGTCCACACCTCTGCATCCTGTTCGAGAGGTGTGACCACACCTGTGCGACCACACCTGACAGGTGAGACCACATCTGTGTGACCACACCTCTGTGATGACAGGTGCGACCACACCTGTGCCACTGCACCTGCATGAATGCACCTGCGCAACTGTGATGTGACCACACCTGTGCAACAGGTGCGACTGCGGCCACACGTGTGCAGCCACACCTGTGCAACCCCACCTGTGCCACAGATGTGGCCACACCTGTGCGGCCACACCTGTGCGGCCACACCTGTGCATACAGCAGATGCTGACACGTGTGTGACACGTATGGGACATGTCTAACACATGTCCTGCCTCCTGCAGTAGTCCCTGTGGTGTGGGGGGAGCGTGGGGTCAGCGCCTGTACGGGTGGAAGCCCTGTACATTGTGGTTCTGTCCCCGTCCAAAGGCGCTGGGGGCGGGCTGAGGGGCGGGAGCGGGGGCCTGTGCTGTGGGGGTCCCGTAGGAGGCGGGGGGCTGTGTGGGGTCTGCGAAACTGTGGGTGAACGCTGTCAGCTCCTGGCCATAACCTGCACGGGACAAGACACAAGACAAGAGGAGCTTTGGATTATCGGGTACGTACAGGGTACACAGGGCGACTATGTCAACATGAGGAAAAATCCACCATGTTTCATTAAACTTTGAGTTTTGTAGCCTGTATCAGTGGAACAGCCTGGTCTGACTGCACAACTTTCTTGTTTTGTCAATACAAAGTGTGTCATGTCTCTCCATTCAGGTTGTTCTGGAGGACTGGTCCAGTCACAGCTGGGGAGGGCTTACACACAGATGGGTCAGGCTTTACAGATAAAACACACCATTTAATGCACAATGTTCTAAAAGACAGAACGGTTCTGATTCTTACACTTCATGGTGGATTTTTCTTTCTTTTGCCTAAAAGATAAATGTTGTTGTTTTTTTTTATTTAAACTTTATATGAATCTATGGAGGAAAGGTAAAGGCATTAAGTATTACTTTCTATGGACAGTAGATGGCAGTATTTCCCTGAGAGCAGAAGATGGACGGAGGAGCTCACTAATGTTTTCACTGGAGTGTTATGGCATGGGTCGGGTCAGACCAGGGTTTGTTGACACTATAAAAGCTGCACAGGGGAGACAAATATGGGAATAAATCATTTTGCAAAAAGAAAATCACTTTTTGAGTAGATACATGGTGGCTTTTGCACTACACACTAGTTTTTGTCCTGTTATAAGCAAGTCAAATATAATGCCTGTTTTGTTTTTAGAGCCCCTGATTCATTATATTAATATTTCTGTCCATTTGTTGTCCAGACACTAATGAATGGTGAGAACTTGAGCAAATCATTTTGGATATGAAGCACTTTGAAGCATCTTTTTGGGGTAAAATATTATCCCAGTGTCAGTTGTGGGCTCGTCTGACCCCTTCCATTCCCATATTACTCCATGGAAACAGCAGAGAAGGCAAAGGCTGCCAAAGAGAATGTGCTATGGAGTTTCACAGTAGAACAGACAGAGACGGGTCCCGTTAGAACCAGGAAGTAGAGAACAAATGTGAAATGGCGGCATTGACTTGTCATGTGGGCCTTTCTTTACGTCTTCCTTCTTTTGCCAGCCCTTTTAGCTCAAATGTGGAGACGGCACAGGGAGAAGAGGACACAACGGGTGAATGGACGCCTGATGATGCGCTGACAACTCAACCATGAATAAGTGTCTGACAATTAGATCATCCTTTTGGTTTTATAACCAGCAAAGCAACGCAAACGTGGAGGAGGAGGAGGAGGACATGTCCGAGTGCAGCCGAGCAGAGCCTTTTGAGAGGGCACTTCAGGGCTCCTCGCTCTTTCACACTAGGGCTATGGCCCGCTGCACCAGGACAATGTCGTCGGGGCCCACATGCAGGATGGACATGCACGACCACACCAAGCACCCAGAGTCTAACGCAGAGAGAGCAGAGTCTAGAGTGGTCACCTACCTGCGCTATAGCCTCCCTGCTCTTCCTGACCATAAGTGTGAGTGGGGCGTGTGGGTCCGTAGGCCGAGGGGTCCTGGGGGTAGTTACCAAGGCCTATCGGGACAGACGAGCACACCAAGGATGACTGGACCCGACCAACTACTGTCGCTGACCACACACTACGCACAGCTAACTCGAGGCTAACACTTTATGGATTATACAGAGTTCCCACTCAGTAACTATTTGGGTTATAATCTAATTCTTAACAGTGCAAAATTATATGAATAATATGTGGGGGGGAAAAAAACTTTAACCATCTGCTCTATCTAGAAAATAATGTTACTGACCAATGGCTGTTTCGTGGTTTGATTTTTAACTTTTGGTTAAATCTACCATTTTGGGCTCTGCAAAAGTTTCATGGAATAAAATTTTAATATTTGCCACCGTTCTACATCCAATAAAGTGGCTTTTAGAAACGCAAATATGTGAACACTAAAATTTGTATTGGATTTCTGTAATGTTACTGTACATTTGTGTAACTTAAGTGTATTTTCTTTTATGATGCCTTTTTGACATCTGGCAAAGGGACTGCCGATGCTAATTAGCTCTTATCAGCTAACTCGGGCACATTTACATTGTTTTGTTGTTGATTAATGTGCATTGTCCCTTTCCAGATAAATAAATAAAGGTAAGGCAAAGTTGGACAGCTAAAGTACGGAAGCCGACAGAGGCCATGTTCGTGATGATTATTTTCCACCTTAATAACGAGAAAATTAACTCCAGATCTCGAAAACGACAATTGGTGATCTCGAAAACAAAAAATGATTCCGTCTCAAAACATGAAACATTCTGGATGTTGTAGTTCTAACATATCGCCACTAGATGTCACTGTGGAGAGTTTCGAACTGTGTTTCGGCGCTCAGGCACAATCGCTTCAATTGCTTCGGTGTTTCATGAAGCCTCACTTTGCCCGTCCCTAGTATCTCCGTCGGTATTTTCCACCTTAACGAGAAAATTAATTTGATCTCGAAAACAAAACTCTTATTCCGTGATCTCGAGAAAACACTATCTCCGTCGGTAAAGACTCTTCTGCGGAGGTGCCGCGGACTAATCTTAATTATCCCGAATTAAAAGACGTAATGCAATCTCCCCATGTCAACCCCTGATCAAAATATTGCCTTATCAGCTGATCGATTATTATTCCAGACATTCTAATGACCAAAAACGCGTCTATTCAGAATGAGAAATGGACCCGAAGTCAGACTGTCACAACGTGGCGTAGACGTTTCAGTTGTTTTCTCGAGATCTCGAATGAATTCTCGTTATCTCGGGATAACAAGGAAGAAAAAAATATTGCTTATGTATATGGCCTCTGTCGACTTCCGTACTAAGCAATCTTGCTGAGAACTTTATGAGAATAATGCGTAAGGAGAAGAATCTCAGCCTACGGGAGCTCCAGAAGGTCAAAAACTAAACTGATCCCACATATTCCCACATTATCCCATTTTCCACAATGTGTATAAGGCCCCAGAGAGATCACTAGATTACTCAAGCATGCATGGATGACATCTAAAACCTCTTTGAGCGTGTTTTTGATGACGGAACAACACTATAACATGGTAGAAAGTTAAAAAAAAAGAAGTAAAATTTGCATAATGTCTCCTGTTTAAGCTTATTACTCTACACTTAATAATGCAGTGTGAGGAGAGATGGTGTGAATGGGGATGGCAGGAGCACCCGTGTGGCTTTGCATGTGTGATGGGGCAGTCCGGGCTGCTTTGAATCTACCATGCATCATTATACAAATGTGGCAGTGGTGGAGTGGCCCTCACAGACATGTGCTTCTCCACATAAAGAGTACACAGAGCTGTGGATCGTCTGAACGTGGCAGAAGAATGGAACACATGATGACCGGCAAACACAAGCAAGTGGCCAAATGAGACAGGATGGTGCCCCCTGATGTAGACGAGCGAGGACGCACCATGAGAGCCATTCACGTCACAACGTTCTAGTCCAGGGGTGTCAAACACCAGATCCGCCAGATCTGGCCCTCCCAGACCTTTAATCTGGCCCTCAGATGATTTTCTATTTAAAATATTGGTAATTTTCTGCACAGCTTATCATAGCAGCGTCTCCAGCGCCTCTGTACATGGCCCCTCCCACCAGAGCAGCACAAATGAAGACTCGCCTCTTTCCAAACGCTCTGAAAGGGATAGTGCGTTTAAAAAAAAAAAAAAAGTTAATCTGTATGGGTTTCCTTCTAAAAGTTCCATGTGTTGACACCGGCTTACCTCTGACACACTCAGCTGATCTCGGTTCGGCTCACTTTCTGGAGCCCACGTAAGTAGGTCCGGTAACTTCCCTGGAACATGAAATAAAGCTTGTTTTTCTTCTCAAAACAAAACATTTGTCCGAAAGGTGATATATTTGCGTCCCAAACAGTTGTCCACGAAAAATCCAGCAGCGTAGATTGCGTTCGCATATTGCCTCTCGATTCGTATCACTGCGCGCATATTAGCTGTATTAGCCTGTTAATTTTTAGCGGAAGTGTACGGCAGATGCGGTCCGCTGTAAGGGGAAGCTTACAAGTGAACAGGCTAATGGTCATCGGCGCAGTGATACAAATCAAGAGAGACAATATGCAAATGTGAACTACGCTGCTGGATGTTTCGTGGACAACTGTTTGGGATGCAAATATATCACCTTTCGGACAAATGTTTTGTTTTGAGAAGAAAAACAAGCTTTATTTCATGTTCCAGGGAAGTTACCAAACCTACTTACGTGGGCTCCAGAAAGCGAGCTGAACCAGGATCAGCTGAGAGTGTCAGAGGTAAGCCGGTGTCAACACAAGTAACTTTTAGAAGGAAACCCATACAGATTAACATAAAAAAACAAAAAAAAAACAACGCACGATCCCTTTAAAGGACCATCGTTTTGACTGTTGACCGTGACACCCTCATCAGCAAAATGTCAAAAATGAAGAAAAGTGGACGCCGAGTGCAGGATTTTCCAAGAAAAATGGGAGGTGAATGGGAAACCTGTATGCTAGTATTGAAATTGCGTTTTCAGGTTGTTCATAATATTATAATATTTAGTAAAATAAAGAGTTCATCAAATAAAAAAAAGACTTCTGTAATAGATTTGTGTTTCTCTGGACAAATATTTGGACTTATTGTTATTTTCTTGCTATATTTGACATGAGTTGTCTGATCTGGCCCCTCTGGGATCAAAGTCGGTTGGAAACGGCCCCCGGACCAGAATGAGTTTGACACTCCTGTAATAGTCTGTAGTTTAAACTGAGCTGGACAAATTCCTGTTTGTGTAACGGTCAGATTGCAGATTTGTTGACCTGGTTTATGGTTCTTATCTCTGTAACGAACACTCTCCGACATCACAACATTCTATAGGCCGATATTGTTTAATACAGGCCGGGGGGAGCTAAAATTGTTGTAATACAGTAAGTTCTCGAGTCTAGACGCCAACAGAAATGATCAGATTCAGCATTTGTGAATTTACCTTCTGGATGTTTCATGGCAAAGTACATTGTCATCAATAGGGAAAACTGGATCTCGAGTCCGACGTCATCATATTCTATAATCTGAAACCTGTATTTACTGCAGCTATGCACATGAAACAAAAACAGGCACAACCCCAAACACCTCAGATGAATATGGGATTGGTTTCATAAACTTAAACAAATAATGAGGGGTCCACTCCACTTTTGTCTTTGGATGTTTCTTTGTGAATCTCCCATTCTACAAGTTCTACAAGCCCCTGGTGTCCATCTGAGGGATTCAGTGACATCATTAAATTCTTGAAAGTGAACACAACCTACGGAGTGTGTAGAATCCCTCAGTCGTCCAGGTAGAATCCACGGCAAAAGGAGAAAGTCAATTTGTCAACTGGACAAAAGTTTATTTGGCAGGGGAGCTAAAGAGGCTATTTTTGTCAAGAAAAAGAATCCTTCCTTGAACAGAAATGGAGGTCTCAGACATCATTTGTCTCCATCTATAACTCTATCCTCAAACCTAAATCAAAACAAGGAAAACAAACAATAGGGCAGCAG
Source organism: Paratrypauchen microcephalus (assembly GCA_036785185.1). Classification (NCBI taxonomy): domain Eukaryota; kingdom Metazoa; phylum Chordata; class Actinopteri; order Gobiiformes; family Gobiidae; genus Paratrypauchen; species Paratrypauchen microcephalus. The sequence goes on along the minus strand of JAVJIX010000077.1, from coordinate 4,765,082 downwards.
GTCAGGTCCAGAGGTGTGAAAACACCATTATGGTCCTGAATGGTTCTCAGAATCAGAGAGACTTTTATTGTCAGGTGAACACAATTCACTAGGAACTTGTCTCGGTGATAAGGTGTGAACATAAACACTAAATAATAACTAGAATATAGCTATTATATAGTAAAAAAAAAAAAAAAACAATCCAAATTTTAAAAAAAATGTTCAGAGGAGCAGCATCAGAACAGTAGTGCAAACATGACTTAATTAAAGTGATATAAAGTGTCCAACTTTGCCAACAAGACCCACACTCCACTCCCACTGCAGATCTAATAGGCCCACCTAACTAACACAAACTGTAAACAAGTAGTTGTGGTAGTCTCAGAGTCATTTCATTGTAGTGAGCGCCCCTTCAGGCAGATATAGGCAGTGTCCACCAGCGACTGACCAGGACTGAAGAAGAAGAAACGGATTCAACCAAATAAACTTTTGTCCAGTTGACAAATTGAATTTCTCCTTTTGCCAGAACCTACAGAGTTACGCACTGACATCACTTCATTTGTGATAAGTGGCACTGAGGCAGAACTATATTCAATTTGTCAACTGGACAAAAGTTTATTTGGTCGAAATCCGTTTCTCAGCTCATCCAAGCTGCTTCTTCAGTTCTGGTCAGTCGCTGGTGGACACTGCCTATATCTGCTTGAAGGGGGCGCCAACTACAATGAAATGACTCTGAGACGACCACACCTACTTGCTTACAGTTTGTGTTAGGTGGGACTATTAGATTGGGAGTGGAGTGTTGGTTCTGCTAACAAGACCTTTCAGGCCCATAATGGGTGACCAGAACTGAAGAAGCAGCTTGGATGAGCTGCGAAACGTATTCGACCAAATAAACTTTTGTCCAGTTGACAAATTCAATTTCTCCTTTTGCCGTGGATTTTACCTGGACGACTGAGGGATTTTACACACATCTTAAGAACTTTTTTGGCCTTTTAAAGATCCATGACATGGTACTTCTTGATGCTTTTATATGGCGCCTTAATGGTTCGCTAATACTGTAAATGAATCCTTCTTCAAAATCAAGACTCTGTGCATGAGAAAGCCTCATGAAGACAGTTCTATTCATAAATATGTCTCTGAAACACTTTATTCTGGGTGTTGTTGCTTGAATGCAAATGAGGAGGACACAGACAGGCCAGTGCAGCGGGTGGGGTGTGGCCAAATACACTCTCACGTGTCTCCAGGCAAATAAAAAAATGCATCTCGCATTTCGTAGCTCGTCTGTGGTCCAAACTCTCTGGGCGTGATTTCCAGAGACGGTGGGTAGACATCCAGACAGGGGGTGGAACTGCATTTGCATTTTTCCCTGAGTGTGACGTCAGAAATTTCCCTGCCATGGGACCTTTAAACGGCAAAATGGAAAGTGAAAGTATTTTGTCTGTTGTTGCTGTGATTAGCTATCTTGTCAGCTAATGATAGCAGTGGATCGGGGACACTTCAACACAAACTCAGAAACTTGTGATTTAAGGACAGTGATGTTCACCTCGGCTGTGTCTGATCCAAAGTCTCGTCACTTGTCATTGACACTTGTATAATATTCCTGTTTATTCTAAAAATGTGGAATGTTGTGATGTCATCTGCGTCGTCTCTGCTGGAGAAAAACCGCCCGTCTCCTCAGAGCGTGCGACAGCTAGAGAACCGCCATCTAAACTACACTGTGCGACTGTTGGTGTGCATGCTTGTTCTGGAGTTCTCTTTGGTTTGAGTCTTTGATTCATCTGGAGCTCATGTGTGCTTAAAGGAAGTCCATTCGCTGTGGTAATGTGCCGCGGTTAAAGCCGGCGTCGACGTGAGCAGCTGACTGGATGAACGGGCTCAATGGTGAAAGGAGAGGCAGGAAACGGGGAACAAGCTGTGCACGTGTGGCGCTGCAGCTGGGAGAGCACAGAATAAAACCAAAGACCGACAGGAGGAGGAAAGAGGAGGAGGAGGGAGAGGTCCGGGCTGGAACCGAGGGAGGAGGGATGAGAGGAGAAAAGAGGTGGTGAGGGAGCAGAGAGAGAGAAGCAGAGATGACGAGAGAAGGGCGAAGAGGATCTGAGAAAGGAGTTGAAAGAAAAGGACTGAAGAGAGGAGGAGGAGGAGACGGGGGCTGAGAGAGGAGGAGAGAGGGCTGAAAGCCGAAGAGAGAGGAGGAAAAAGAGACAGGCAGGAGTAGTAGAGAAGGGCAGAGAGAGCAGTGAGAATGAGAGGAAAATATGGGACTGAAAGAGGAGAAGAGAGGCGCTGAGAGGAGCAGAGATGAGGGAAAAGGGGCTGAGAGAGGAGAAAGGAGTAGGACAGAAGGAGAGAGGAGGTGAGATGAGAAAGACGAGCAGAGGAGGAGAGGGAAAAGGCGCAAAAAGACAAGGAGTGTGAGAGGAGGATGGGAGGAATTGGGGTTGGGAGGATGAGCAAGAGGAAGAAAAGAGGAGCAGAGATGAGGAAAGAGGTGAAGAGAGGAGGTAAAAGAGGAGCAGAGATGAGGAAAGAGGTGAAGAGAGGAGGTAAAAGAGGAGCAGAGAGGAGGTAAAAGAGGAGGTAAAAGGCGAAGAGAGGAGGTAAAAGAGGTGAAGAGAGGAGGTAAAAGAGGAGCAGAGATGAGGAAAGAGGAGAAGAGAGGAGGTAAGAGGAGGTAAGAGGTGCAGAGAGGAGGTAAAAGAGGAGGTAAAAGAGGAGCAGAGGAGGTAAAAGGAGGTAAAAGAGGTGAAGAGAGGAGGTAAAAGAGGAGCAGAGATGAGGAAAGGGGTGAAGAGAGGAGGTAAAAGAGGAGATGAGGAAAGAGGTGAAGAGAGGAGGTAAAAGAGGAGCAGAGAAGAGGTAAAAGAGGTGAAGAGAGGAGGTAAAATAGGAGCAGAGGAGGTAAAAGAGGAGGTAAAAGAGGAGCAGAGAGGAAGTAAAAGAAGGTAAAAGAGGAGGTAAGAGGAGCAGAGAGGAGGTAAAAGAGGAGGTAAGAGAAGCAGAGAGGAGGTAAAAGAGGAGGTAAGAGGAGCAGAGAGGAGGTAAGAGAAGCAGAGAGGAGGTAAAAGAGGAGGGAAGAGAAGCAGAGAGGAGGTAAAAGAGGAGGGAAGAGGAGCAGAGAGGTAAAAGAGGAGCAGAGAGGAGGTAAAAGAGGAGCAGAGAGGAGGTAAAAGGAGGCAGCGGGCCTTGCTGCAGGCTCCATGTGTGCGCACAGCCTGGTCTCAGACTCTTAATCCTGCCTGAGTACACAGCACGTCTCCGTCAAATCCACTCTGTGCAGCACAAACATCTGAGCGTCTTATCCACGATGGAACAACAGGCTCCTCACTTCACCACAAACTACACTTTATTATGTGACGTTAATGCGGGAAGTTTTACACTCCTGTTTCTTTGAGTTTATGTCCTGAAATGGATAATATCACAGTGGTCTTGGGGTTGAAACAAGTTCATTGATTAATCGCAGCTCGTCGAGGTGTGATTTCCGGACCTCAGAACATGTCATGTGCTTAGAGTTTTTTAAAGGGACAGTGTGTAAGATTTTTACCTGTTAATTACTGAAATTGAAGATACCCATTCAAAAATACATTGTTTTCCTAGCCTTTTCACTTCCATCATGAAATCAAAGTATTCTTTTGGACTTAGATATAGTCACATAAAAGGGGGATCTTCCCCATATAGAGGCAGCCATTTTGAATACGAGAGCCACAGAAGGACATTTGGGCTCATCCTTCGCCTCGGCTCCTGCTAACAGCTGCTTAGCCGCGCTGCGTTTGGGAGTGAAGGACAGAAGGAGAGAAGGGGAAGGGGAGGGGGAAGGGGGGAGCCTGTGTAAAGAAGCATGCTGCCGGATCACACATCGTAATGGATACAACACGTATTTTGGACTAAATTGTTTTACTGGATTTTATTCGCTGGATCCTTATGGACAGATTGAGACCAAGTTTATGATGAAATACAGAGTTTGACCTGTGCAAAGCCTTCAAAGGTAAGCTAAGTAAGCTAAGTTTTGTGCTTTTCTGTATAAAAGCCCCATGTGCTCGGGGAGTGATTGTTTTGCAGGGAAATGAATTGCATAGTCAAAAAGAGGAGACTGTAAGGTTTCATTTGATGTGTAGATTGTCATGAATCATGATCGGGATTGTGTGTTTTCATGCGAAAAGAAAAAAAAAAAGTGAACGGGGGACCGCGCTTTATGTATACAGCGGTGCGCGGTTCGTGCGCGGGCACGCGAGATCTCGGCGCTACGTCGCGTCCGGGTGACCCTCGAGGTCTGCCATAGCCAAAAGAGGAAGTGGAATAGCTAGTAACCACCTATGCGCCACGAATCCTACACACTGTCCCTTTAAAGCCCACATCGACACAGGAGTGAGTCAAATGTGTGTATTCTTTGTTGTGTGAAGAATCCCTCAGTCGTCCAGGTAGAATCTTAACCTGGGAAAGGCTAAGGCTAAGCGAGGGCTCCTGATTCTGGGAGCCAATCAGAGAGCGGGGAGGGGTGGCAAGACGGTGACGGGTACTATGTGACAAATGGAAGCTTGTAGTTTTAACTGACAACTGACATGACATTTGTAACGCCCAATAAATGGCCGTTGGCGATTGTAAACCACACCTCCGCTACGAGATATTCAGTAGGTGCTCCCAGACCATATATCACTGTGATATGGTCTGGTGTAAACCAGGCAAGTAGAATCTATGGTAAAAGGAGAAATTAAATTTGTCAGCTGGACACAGTTTATTTCCTCTAAGACGTTTCGCAGCTCATCCAAGCTACTTCGTCAGTTCTGACTAGAGTGCTGGTGGACACTGCAGGGAGGAGCTAACTGCCATGAAATTACTATGAAACTATCACCTCTTTGTTTTCAGTTTGTGTCTTGTGTTGTTTGTTGTCTCGCAGTGTCTCTTTAGCTTCATCTTGGTCAAATGTGGCAAAAGGAGAAAAAGGACAAAAGTTTATTTGGTCGAATATGTTTCGCAGCTCATCCAATCTGCTTCTTCAGTTCGGGTCAGACGCTGGTGGACACTGCCTATATCTGCCTGAAGGGGGCGCTAACTACAATGAAATTACTCTGAAACTACCACACCTACTTGTTTACGGTTTCCCACCTAACTAACAGAAACTATAAACAAGTAGATGCGGTAGTTCCAAAGTAGTTTCAAAGCTCCAGTCCTCCAGTGACTGACCAGAACTGAAAAAGGTCATCCAAGCTGCAAAACATATTCGACCAAATAAACGTTTGAAATTGAATTTCTCCTTTTGTCGTGGATTCTACCTGGACAACTCTGGGATTGTACACACCTTCGTCAAATGTGTTAAATGTCATACACAAGCCTTTCACAATCTAAACTAATGGATTAATCAAAACAATGAACAATAACACTGCCATATTTTGGTCAATATTTAAATATTATAAGCATTGTGCAATAAATGTAATCTACCAAATAAGAGTGTAAAGTGACATTTGTGGTTCATTTGACAGGGCATTCATGTTTTGTAGCATATCTGAGCCTCCGTCATGACATTTACAGACTTGCTTCAGCACATTTCTGATGGATTGCCATTTGAAATTGAAACCTGGAAGTAATGAACATTCTGATTTGCCTTCACTAAAGGGCATGGATCTGCTAACGGTTCCACTGGGCTAAAAGAGGCGTCGCTTCCAAGTCTGAGGCTGCGTCCCATTACTCTGTCTTACCCCTTCCCCTTTATCTACGTCTTTGTCTTGCCCCTTGATACTGAACTGAGAGGGCTCGGGGTACGAATGTTCCCCTAAGAAATGGGACACCACTCGATTACCGTTTGCGTCATCGTCCCTCGCCTCTACCTGAGCTGCTACGTCTACAGAGGCGACAACAACTGACGCAAACAAACGTAAACAAATGTCAAGGATTATCAGGTACCTCAGCTCGACAAAAAAATTAGCTTGTTTATGCATGAAACTTCAATGAAAACGATAACGTCGGCTTAACAGACATCACTACAATTAAAACCACAGTTCACAGTTCACTAAAAGTAACGTAGAACATAAGCGTCATAATTGAAAACCTGCTAAACTGTTAATCGATAATTACAACTGCTGAAAATACATTTTGAGACTCCTTGGCTGGTCCATGTGACACTGCCATCCTGATCCCAAAAGTCTTGGTTTAGATCTGGTTTAGTCCTCGTTTTGTTCTGGTTTAGTCCTGGTTTTGTTCTGGTTTAGTACTGGTTTTGTCCTGGTTTAGTTCTGGTTTTGTTCTGGTTTTTGTTCTGGTTTAGTCCTGGTTTAGTCAAAGTTTCTCCAGTTAAATCCTGGTTCAGTTATAGTTAGTCCCGGTTTAGTCCTCGTTGTCATGATCCCAAAACCTGCCTGAGCTTGTAGTCGTACCCCTTCGTTCCAAGTCTGGTCGAGAGTTTACTTTGTTTCAAGGGGTATGTAGCCCGAGGTCGTGGCCCGAGCCCTTGAACAAAATTAAAATCAGGACACCCCTTGTCCTCACATGAACGTACAAAACCAAGGGGTAGGGGTACGACGAAGGGGTAAGACAGAGGAATGGGGCGCAGCCTGAGACATGGTTAAGTCCCACTGTAGCCCGCAGACACTCATTCAAACATTCTGTGTTTGTGTAGTTTAAAAATATTCTGTTCATACACTTCCATACATTTATAGTTGTTAAAAGTTATAAATAACATGACCGAGAGCTGCTGCTGCACCTGCCTGTCCCTGTGTTCCGCTCTCAGAACGCCGGAGTCCCTCGTTGTTCTTGAGAAACACGATGATGATGATGATGATGAAAAATAAATACATAAATGAAAAGACACTTCACATTTCTGGTCAATGAAATGTTTTAAGTTCAAATGTGGCTCGGGCTGAGTGGGAACCCTGTTTTCATTGGCGCAGTATTTGAAGTGTGGAGAAACAGGCAGAATTAAGGTTTGAGGGAGAGCTCTCATGCTGGCAGAGACCGGAGTTAGTCAAGGAAAAGCAAATACCACAAACGGATTCAAAAACACTGCACAGGATGATCTAATTCAACCCAGAGACGTACGGCGGGGTGAGTGCCCAAAACAGTAACCCTAAAGTCCACTGAGCACAGCTGACCCAGCTGCAGGGTCACGCTCGCTCTGTTCACCTGCACAGAGAACACAGAGTTCACCACAACCAAATCCAAACGGTCCAAAACCTCATCATTCCGACCAACTGAAGAGGTGCAAATATAATATAGAAATGCACATAGTTAACTCGCTAGTCGCCGCGTTTTAAGAAGGAAGTGAGCATGGGCTTCTGGCTTCTTCTTAGTTCAGACTGCAGGGCTTAATGTTCAATTCGGATTTTTTTGTGAAATCAGATTGTTTTTGCGAAGTCGTTCACATTTTCAATTAAATGCGACTTGTATGTGATCTCCAGTGTGAACTTTAAACGCCCCAAAAGTGTCCCGCATGCGCCTTGGAGGACACAACGACGTCACACTCAGCGAACGTGCTCAGTGTTTACGGAAGTCGCCTAAACACGGACGCTAGAATTGAGCGCCTGGAGATTTTAAAGTTGCTGTCGTACTGGAGACAGAACATGTACAACTTATTTGTTTTAAGGAAGAGATTGAGAAGGACAAGGTTTTTGGCCTTGGTGTTTTGTGGGGTGGTGGGAATGCTATGTGCTTCGCTGCACAACAAACTATGTGGCGGTATACAAAGATGGCGCTCAAGGAGTTTGAAAGAGCAGCATTGGTGTACGTGTTGTGCATTCTTTCTTCGCAGCCATGATTTCCACGGACCTTTCCGGCAACAATCGCTACTTATGACGGCGTCGGCGCCTCCTGCCACTTCCGGGTGAAATCCCTGGCGAAAATTCCCGCGCATGCGCAGTACGCCAATCCGATCCGATATCGTGCACAAGGCGGCACCAAGCGGATTACTATCGGCCTAAGCCAGGGGTTCCAATCGGATTCGGGAAACCGATCCCTATACGATCCTTAGCCTGTGCACATGAATTCGATACGATCCCAATCCGTTTGCAATCGGATTACACTCGTCCATGTGCACGCAGTGACTGTTTACGGAAGTCGCCTAAACATGGACACGAGCATTGAGCGCCTGGAGATTTTAAAGTTGCTGTCGTACCGGAGCCAGAATATGTACAACTTATTTGTTTTAAGGAAGAGATTGAGAAGGAGAAGGTTTTTGGCCTTGGCGTTTTGTGGGGCAGTGGCAGCAACATCCGTGGAAATGAACGTGTTGGTGATGAGTGGTGGGATTGCGATATTCTTCGCCGATTCACTGACCTGGAGTTCATACACAATTTTTGTATGACGAGAAGAACGTTTTTGTACATTTGTGAGTGCCTACTTGTACCACTCTCGCTTGTTGATGACGTGTAGGTCGGATAAACGCGACCTGGCCGTTCAGACTGAAGTCGCATGTCAAAAGATCGGATATGTATCGGTTTTAGGACCACATATCCAAGTGGCCTGGGTCGCATTTGAAAAAAATCGGATCCGTGTCGTTCAGACTGTCGAATAGAGGCAAAAAAATCGGATTTGGGTCACTTCAGGCTGCAGTCCGAACGTAGCCTAATTGACTTTCTATTGAAAAAGCTTCGTCCCTCTCAGTTTAGTCTTAAACTATTCGTATTAACCTGCTCTACATGATCCTGGAGTTTTTGTTTTACTATTTTTTATCCTTAAATCTGCCTCCTTTCGGAACTTCTCTGGTGGAGGGTCAGTCACCTCGTCTTCGTGGAGACTGTTTTGCCTAGAATGTTCCATGGTGACATTACACACATCTAACATTTATTCATGACAGGTGTGTCCATTGCTCAGAAACACAGTGTGAACAGGTACGAGGGTCATTCAGAAAGTTCTAAGACAAATTAAAAAACAACTTTATTTTTGAAAGTAACAAAATTATTTTTGTACATAACATCCACCTAAGTCAATGCACTTCTGCATGCAATGTTTCCACCGAAAAATTCCTTCTTGATAGAATTCTGGAGCTTGTCTAGTCAACAAGGTCACAACCTCCCTCTTCGCTTCAAGGATGGACAAAAAAACATCCATAAACTTTGTGCAAAGCTTCAATAATTTCTTTAGGTTTCCACTGAAGTTTTGTTAGAAATTTAATGTTTGCTCGGACTTCAGATTGGCTCATTTTGGAGGGTCAAAAAAGTGGGTTGTGCAATATGTAACGTAACTCTTTGAATAACAAAACTAGAATGCTGAAACTTGTCATATGTGTTTATAAATCCTCAGCGGTACGATTCAAGGTGATTTTGTTAAACTAGTTCGACTCATTTTGAATTTATCGCATTTGTCTTAGAACTTTTTGAATGGCCCTCGTATTTCACATTGTACTTTTGGGGAACCTCGCTGTCCCCCTTGAGGCAGCTCTCTCTCTCTCTCTCTGGAACATTGTAGACAAAGCAAAAAACATTCCTCCACTAGAAACGTTACGCAGTGCACCTTTAACTACGTTTTGTAACTGTTATTTATCAATTAAAAAGCTACAGAACCACCGAGAAAATATTACAAGGCGTTTTGGGCCAACGTTGTCCAGTAAAATGGTTTCATTACAATATCGACTGAACTGATGTCTTGGAACCGATATCCAATCCATGAAAATTGTAAATATCAGTGCCAGTATCCAAAATGGTGCAGGTGCATCCCTAACAGACATGTAGAAAGTATCAGTTCAGTTGTTGAAGTGCTGTGGACTGGGTGGTCTGACAGGTTCTGGGACATGGACCATGGACCATTTGCATGTGGTTGTTTGGAACACTCACAGTTCTGTGTACGTGAACACAGTGAGTGAATGTCAGAGCATCACAGCCACAGCTCATTTGCCTGTATGCAGGTGGAGATGGCTGCTCGGGCTGTGTGCATGGAGCTTCGTGGAACCAAAGAAAGGGTCTGACAGTGTGGAGGGCTCTTCCACAGTGCGGGGCTTACCATACTGGCTGTAGGGGAAGTCGGGCTGGCCGGTCGGAGCCTTGCTGAGGTCCTGAGTTGGGGTGGTGGCCGGAGCAAAGCCCAGAGGAGCGGTCCCAGGGGTGGTGGGGGGAGGAGGGACCTGTGCGGCAAACTGCTCGGCCTGCGCTGTGGCAAAACTGTAACCTGCTGAAACATACAACATGTTTAATTATTCATACAGCATGTGGAATGCAGCTGCACAAGAATCAGTTTCCTACTGGGAAAGATTTATTCACTGCAATCATTTCAATGTATTTTGATAATATTGTGTCTCCCAGTGGTAAAACAAAAATGACAGAAAGTGTGAAATTGACAGAATTGGATGATTTGGTATTTTCATAAGAATATCCAACAGAAAAATCCACATATGTTGAACATGATCAAATCCATGGATCAACTCATGGAAAATCTAAATGATTTTGCTGCCCATCTCATGTGAACAGCACAGGGCTGAAGTCAAACGTGAATTCTGATTCTGATCAAAATCCTCGATACACCTGTGTTTCCAGCAGCTCAGTATGTGGATGGTTCAGTGAATCGTTTAGACTACACCACCATATCTCTGAACAATCATTTTAAGCCTGTATACAGTGACAGAATGACTCAAATCTACAGTAAAAAGTACTGCATACGTACTTTAGGGGCAGTTCAGCAAGAGGCCTGGAGGACAAACAAAACCTTTTTTTTTTTTTTCCATTGCATTTATATAGCGCCTTTCATGACGTGCCTTTTCATCCCAAAGCGCTCCACAGTTCACCGTTCATTCACTCCACACTTGGTGGTGGTAAGCTACTTTCTGTAGCCACAGCTGCCCTGGTCTTGGTCTGAGGCAAATCTGGCCCTCAGGCCACAGTGTGGACACCCTTTGTTTTAGAATAAACAGTCGCTCGAGAGTTGAAGAAAGGAGAAGTTTATTTTCCATCATCATACTGGACCCAGCGGCAGAGACATGAACCTTCAGGGCATGATTGTGCTGCTGTTGTACGCTCCTGTTGTAGGGAGTATTACACCTCACAGGCTATGATAAGAGCAACTGGCAGTGAGAGCCCTCCGTACAGCACAGAAATGGAATAGAAACACTAAAGCCGTGTCTCAATTCTCAGAGTGCACAGTTCGGAGTGTAGTTTTAAGGGCATGTACGTCACATCCGGCGTGACGACAGCTGTCCCATTTCTTTTTTGTCCCATGCACAGTTAACACGCGGTCTGAAAAATGTCGTTTCCATGGAAATCAGGGCGTGGACCAACTGCGTGAAAAAGCACACTTCGCTCACTCATATATCCCAGCATGCACCGCGTGCTACTTCTTCTATGGGAGAAAATGGAGTCGGCGGCTGCATCTGGTAGTTGCGGGACCCGTCGCATTTCGCCGACGCCCATGCAGTCCACGGACTGCACTCAGGGCTGAGCAAGTATGCACAGTCTTGACTGCAGTCTGAGCCCCCTTAAAACCATGCTCCGAACTGTGACCAAAGGTTCTATGAATCCTGGATGACCCCCACGTGGGAAGGGAAAATTCAGTGTTTTTAACAGCGCCCTCTGGTGGTCAGGAGGGATGAAATAGAACACACTTTTTTAGACATAAATTGGAATTTTCAATGGAAAAATGTTAATATTACCAACTAGTTCTGACATAGATCATGACTATTGTAAAACTACACTTTAGCTTATGTGTACAGAACAAAATAGACTTTAAAGAAACCAGAGTTGAGTGAAAGAGCTCTACACAATAGTTCGTTGGGCCTGTGATAGAGCGAGTGCTGTCCTTCAGAGATAAGACGGACCCTCCCTGACCACACGTACAGCAGAACGCCTGTCCAGCTCCACATTCACGCAGATACAACAGTGGAGATGTAATCATGTATTGACCTCTGAAAAGTACACATAGAGAGTAGTACTGACCGAACTGCGGTGCTGTGCTGTAGCCCTGCTGAGGATAGCCCTGAGGTGCGAAGCTGGCCGCTGGAGTGGTCACCAGGAAGGCATTGAAAGGTGAAGGGGGCTGTGTGGGGGTCCCTCGAGCGGCCGTCAGTGCTGGAGCGTAGCCTCCTGCCAAAAGTAGGCACACTTTAGGCCTGCTGATGTATAACAATAATGATCCTCTGTGTTAAACAACTCTGACAAATCAATTCTTCAACCTTGAATGAGTATCCACAGCCCTGGCCTCCCGCTTCATTAAGCGTATCATATTGTCAATACCACGGTCATTATAGTTAACGAAAACTAACGAAAACTAAAATAACTGAAATAAATAAAAACAACAATTAAAAGAAAAAAACAACAAACTGTATTGTGTGTTTACAAAACTAAAACTAACTGAAATTATAGATAAAGTAAAGCAGGACTAAAGCAGGACTAAAGCAGGACTAAACAAGGACTAAAGCAGGACTAAAGCAGGTCTAAACCAGGACTAAACAAGGACTAAAGCAGGACTGCACCAGGACTAAACCAAGACTAAAGCAGGAGTAAACAAGGACTAAAGCAGGACTAAACTAGAACTAAACCAGGACTAAACTAGGACTAAACCAAGACTAAACCAAGACTAAAGCAGGACTAAACTAGGACTAAACAAGGACTAAAGCAGGACTAAACTAGAACTAAACCAAGACTAAAGCATGATTAACTAGGACTAAACCAGGACTAAACAAGGACTAAACAAGGACTAAACCAGGACTAAAGCAGAACTAAACCAGGACTAAACTAGGACTAAACCAAGACTAAAATAGGACTAAACCAGCACTAATGCAGGACTAAACCAGGACTAAACAAGGATTAAACTAAACTAGGACAATTAACAGAAAAAAAAAACAATAACTGAAACTGTATTGTGAGTTTACAAAACTAAAGCTAACTGAAATTATAGATAAATTGCTCTTGGTTTTGGCCTTTTTTGGAGTTGGTAAATGTTGAAGTTTTGGTGTGTATTTTTATTTGTTTTTGCTCTTAAGGCTGCAGCTTGAGGACGGCTTTGTTTGTTGTGGGGGTAAACCTGAATAAATGTTTTAAAATTGTATTTGTTTGTTGTAAGTTTGAGAACACAATACTTTCTTTTTGAATCCTGCACTTGACAAATAACCCAAAAAGTAAACTAAGAAAAACTAAACTGAATTATAGGAAAAAAGGTAAAAATGAACTAAAACTAAACTATAATGAAAAATCCAAAACTATTATAACCTTGGTAAATACATTAATAGTTCATGTGGTTTGGAAGGTGCTCAGTGAAGAACATTTCATATGTTCCTCTCCTTGCAGTGTTTGTTGTTAAATCCACTGACAAGGGTCTATATATAACTGAAATTGATCTATGCTTGAATGACGTATCTTTTTCAAATGTCGCTGGAGTTTCATTCAAACATCAGTGATCCAGGATATTTAGTGTGTGTTTTAATCTCTCCAGAGCTCAGGACTCCTCCCTGCGACTGTTCTACACCAGCATGTCCAAACCGACTCCGTTATTTAATGATACGGTCCAGAGAAACTAGTTTACCGCATTATTCATCTTCATTATTATTGTGTCAGTGGCAAAAAGAAGTTTCAGGATGATCGTTTGTCGTTATCTTTCTTTGTAGCGATATACAGCTCTGGAGAAAAAAAAAAAAAGAGACCACTGCATTTTTTGTGAAATCAGCATTTCTACATGTTTTACAGCCATTTCATTCCAGCGTCTGTTGAATTCCAACACAAACACAAAGCTGAGCTACTTCAGTTCTTGCACCAGGAGTGGAATAAAGTCACCCAAGAACAATGTGAAAGACTGGGACTAAACCAGGTCTGAACCACCAGGACTAAAACAGGTCTGAACTAGGACTAAACCATGTTAAAAAGGGGACTAAACCAGGTCTGAACCAGGACTAAACCAGGTCTAAACTAGGACTAAACCAGGTCTGAACCAGGACTAAACCAGGACTAAACTAGGACTAAACCAGAGCTGAACCAGGACTAAACTAGGATTAAACCAGATCTGAACCAAGACTAAACCAAGTCTGAACCAAGACTAAACCAGGTCTGAACCAGGACTAAACCAGGTTAAAAAGGGGACTAAACCAGGAGTAAACTAGGATTAAATCAGGCCTAAACTTGGATTGAGCCAGGACTAAACTAGGACTAAACCAGATCTGAACCAGAACAAAACCAGGGCTAAACCAGGTTAAAAACTAAACCAGGAATAAACTAGGATTAAATCAGGCCTAAACTTGGACTGAACCAGGACTAAACCAGGTCTAAACTAGGACCCAAGAACAATGTGAAAGACTTGTGGAGAGCCTGCCTTAGAGCTCTAGAAAAAATAAGACCACTCCAAAATTTTAATTTTTCTGATTTTACTACTTATAGGTATGTGGTTGGGTGAAAGGAACATTTTTGTTTGAGTCTATAAACTACTGACAACATTTCCCCCAAATTCCAAATAAAAATATTATCGTTTAGAGCATTTATTTGCAGAAAATGACAAATGGTCAAAATAACAAAAAAGATGCATGTTTTCAGAGCTCAAACAATGCAAAGAAACAAGATCAAATTCATTTTAAAACAACATAATACTAATGTTTATACTTAAGAAGAGTTCAGAAATCAATATTTGGTGCAATAACCCTTATTTTTAATCACAGCTTTCATGTGTCTTGGCATGTTCTCCACAAGTCTTTCACACTGTTCTTGGGTCCTAGTTTAGACCTGCTTTAGTCTTGGTTCAGACCGGGTTTAGTCCTAGTTTAGTCCTGGTTTAGTCTCATTTTTAACCTGGTTTACTCCTAGTTTAGACCTGCTTTAATCTTGGTTCAGACCTGGTTTAGTCCCAGTCTTTCACATTGTTCTTGGGTGACTTTATTCCACTCCTGGTGCAAGAATTGAAGTAGCTCAGCTTTGTGTTTGTGTTGGAATTCAACAGACGCTGGAATGGAATGGCTGTAATACATGTAGAGATGCTGATTTCACAAAAAAATGCAGTGGTCTCTTTTTTGCCAGAGCTGTATGTAAAAAGCCAGATTAAACTAAATTAAATGATTCACAAGTTGAATCTGTTTTTATTCCCTGTACTTGTTTCTGCATAAATAGTTTTTGCAGGTGTAGTCTTGTGAGTGCAGTTTGGGTCAAACACAAAGAGATGCGTAATCGTTTTGAGAGCGCTTTACCACCCTCCCTTTTTAGCCGACAAATTTTTCTACAGAACACGTCTTTAGTCGACGAAGAACTTGTAGAAATAATAAGTAGAGGGGTGTATATGGAGAGCCCAAGCGGGAGTGGAGTATTTGTGGCTGACGTTGCAGTGTAGCTGGCTGCGTGTTGACCTGGAGGTGCTGATAGGAAGCAGAGCCTGACCAATAGCAGGGGGAGGCTGCCATCTGTCTCTGAAGCACACTATCAGCAGCAGCCTCAGCGATAACAGGCAAACTGTCTGCAGGCTGCACCGTGTGAGCCGCTCTGACACCGACCGGCCTGATAAACACTCTACACGGACGCATTTCACATCAATACATGCTTAGGCAATAGTGCACATGAACACGCGACTGCAGTGTGGGCCAGGGGAACACTCACCTATGGGCTGGCCTGTAGTCGATACCCACACTCCTGTAGGGAAAAAGAAAACAGGGATAATATTAGGGCTGTACAATACTTGAAAATGTTCTCATATGTGATATTGCTCTGAAAAACTGCAATATGGGGGCTGGTGCGTTAGAGCTGGGCCAGGGGTCAGCAACCTTTACCACTCACACAGTAAAGAAAACACTGGGAGCCACAAAACCCTTTTGAAATTTAAAATGAAATAACACTGCATATAACGGCTTTTTTGCCTTTGTGCCAGAGAATTACATTTTGAAAATGAATGAACTAAAATAAAATACATTTTACTTAAATACAGTGGTTTCTCGCTATATCGTGGTTCACTTTTCGTGAATGCCTCACCACACACATTCTACACTTTTCTCAGACTGGAATTAACGTTTTCTCACATTTTTCTCTTGTTTAAACACTCAGACTTTCGTAGATTTTCAACAAAAAAGCACAGTATTATAGAACGAAACCAAAGTGTATTTCGTGTGTATTTCACAGTTCTTATGACTGAGCCACTTCGCTGTGGCGGGTTTTGTCGGGGAGAAAACTTGCAAACATACAGCACTTCAGAGTCACACTGCGATCGAACATTTATATCAATCTGACAAACTGAACGTATTCTGTACAGAGGAGAATGACGAATCAGCAAAGGTCTACAGTCCCTTAGCCAATCAGGACGCAGAAATGCGCGTTGATACACTATTTTAAAAAAATTGGTATAAAAATCTGCGAAACAGCGAGGCCACGAAAAGTGAACCACGATATAGCGAGGGACCACTGTATTTAATTAAAATGTATTTTATTTTAGTTCATTCATTTTCAAAATGTAATTCTATGGCACAAAGGCAAAAAAGCCATTATATGCAGTGTTATTTCATTTTAAATTTCAAAAGGGTTTTGTGGCTCCCAGTGTTTTCTTTACTGTGTGAAACGGGTCCAAACGGCTCTTTGAGTGGTAAAGGTTGCCGACCCCTGATCTAGAGAAACGTATGGCTGATAGGCTCTGTCCATATTTTTGGGCACATATGTAGGACCAGTTTAGTTGTCCCCAAATTATTTAATTTAACCTCCTGAGACCCGCCCATTCATTTGTGTCCTTTATAGTGGACATTGAGTTAACCCGTCTATCTGTGTGTGTTTTGAGATTGTGCAGCCACAAACTAGTCTAGTTATTTATTTATTTTTTAATCATAATTAAAAGGGAGTCTAAAAACTTTTTGAGGCAACTGTAGAAGCTTATCAGAGATGTTGGTCATCCAAAAAAAAATAAAAAAAAATTTTTGTTGGATTGTTAACGTCACATGGATTTAACAGTCTGTTACTGAGGCCATGTTACATGTAAATATAGGACATGTAAATATATACATACATAAATAAAAATTAATAAAAAATGAAATACACTTTTTCTTTGGGTCCCAGGAGGTTAATTTTCCAACAAACTCACCCAAAACTCTTTTTTTAACCATAAATCTTTAAGAGAGCTGTGTAGTTACCTTGTTGCATTAAAGTGTTATAATAAAGCTTTGTGTGAAGTCTTTCTGCAGCAGGTCAGCCCTTTAAGGTTGTACAATTACCAACAGCAAATAAAAGCTCTAAAACATGAGCGGTGCTAGTGGGATGGGCGGGTTTTGGTTAGTGTTAAAGTCTTGGCTCACTGACAGCATAAATAATGTCCAGCAGTGATCTTGTACACACAGAAGGTTAGTTGCGAAGCCAGCGGGGTGATCTAAAGTAGGCTATCCACAGTTTGAGCGTGTGGCCTGCTGCCCACTCACCCTGTGGGCCGTACGCCTGTGTCCAGCCCTGGGCAGGCTGTGCTGTCCACCCGTTAGCCGCGGTCAATATGCCCCTGGGAGCCCACTGGCCCGGGCCCAGCTGCCCCGGGGCTTTACTGTCACGAGGTTCGGCTTTTTTCACTTCCACCTGGACAAAGGACACAGAGAACGTTTGGTAACACCAGCACCACAGCCCTGCGGAACACACACACCTGAGCTCCCTTATTTATACTCAACGTTTGGGCCAAAATATCACTTTATCTTTAGAGCTTTATGTGGGCCAGGGTCAGGAACGTTTACTTTATTTCTGACTAACTAAGAGAGTCTATAGCTGTGTTTCGCAGGTACTACACAAGTATTAGGAAACTGATATAAACTGATAGCAAACTGATATTACTATGAAAAGGAGAGATTCTTAGAAGTAAGTAAGCTGTACCTGAGAAACACAGGGTGGGTCTTTTAAAACTATACTATTTATTTATTTAAAGGCGTCTAATGAAGGTCAAGACTTACCTCTCTTCAGCTAACGCTTTTACAAATGCCATTTTGACTGTCACTTTTAGCAGGGGATGGACAAATAGAGAAATTTGTATCTCAGATCTGACAGAATATAAAGGTAAACATGCAGATAAAAGAAAAAATGTTTCATAAAACGGAAAATTCCATATCTTCATACTGTGTCTTGTTGGGAAAAAAGGATTCCAGTTTAATTTAAAGGTCCTGTACTCAATTTATCCCATGTATTTGAGCCACATTTGTCTTGCCCCAGTGCAGATATATTGTAAAGATGTGTCCGCTGCGTGCTGTCAACATGTAACTATAAGGCTTTTTATTGTCCGATAATCAGGAAGTGTGTGTTAGCATGCTGGCTGTTAACTTTACCATCATGGGACCTAGCTTATATTTTTCACAGTGTATATTCTGTAAAGATTGTTTCTATTTTATTATTATTATTTTTTTTACATGCTTCTCTTTATCTATTTTAATTTTTTTGCATGCTCTTTGCATCCAGAGTGGGAAGCAAAATAAGAATTTCATTGTACAGGGAAATGTGTTTCTTTACTGTGCATACAGTATAACAATAAAAGCTTTGAATCTTTGAATCTTGAAAGGGACAAATTTAAACCCCAAAAGTGGATGCTTGGAATGCATAAGGTATACAGTATGAGGAATAACAGCAAACCGTTTCAAGTACAGAAGTCGACAGAGGCCATATTCATAAGCAATATGTTTTCTTCCTTGTTATTGTTTGGTCCAGGTTTGGTCCAGGTTTAGTCCAGGTTTGGTCCAGGTTTGGTCCAGGTTTGGTCCAGGTTTGGTCCAGGTTTAGTCCAGGTTTAGTCCAGGTTTGGTCCAGGTTTGGTCCAGGTTTGGTCCAGGTTTGGTCCAGGTTTAGTCCAGGTTTAGTCCAGGTTTAGTCCAGGTTTAGTCCAGGTTTAGTCCAGGTTTGGTCCAGGTTTGGTCCAGGTTTAGTCCAGGTTTGGTCCAGGTTTTGTCCAGGTTTTTTGGCTGGCAGTCAGGCTGCCTTCAGGGCAATTTCTCATTCTGAATAGACGCGTTTTTGGTCATTAGAATGTCTGGAATAATAATCGATCAGCTGATAAGGCAATATATTGATCAGGGGTTGACACGGGGAGACTGCATTACGTCTTTTAATTCGGGATAATTTCCAGATTAGTCTGCGGCACCTCCGCAGAAGACTGGCCCGGCTTCGTCTTTACCCACGGAGATACAGTGTTTTCTCAAGATCACGGAATAACAGTTTTGCTTTTTCAAGATCACAAATTGTGTTGTTTTCTCGAGATCTGAAGTTAATTTTCTCGTTATTAAGGTGGAAAATAATCATTACGAAGATGACCTCTGTCAGCTTCCGTATTCAAGGTCCTATATTACACACAGTCGGCTCTTGTGAACTTTAAGCCTCATAAACAGACCTGGAGTTGTGTTTTTTTTCATTCACATGTTTATTATTAGTCTTTCTACATCTTCAAAGCTCAAAATGCTCAGTTCCACCTTGCGATGTCATGAAGCGGTGGTTTTCAAGCTAACAGCTCCTTTTATTTGCTATTTTATTACTTGCGTGAAGAGTCCCTCAGTCGTCCAGGTAGAATCCATGATAAAAGAAGAAATTCAATTTGTCAACTGGACAAAGTATGTTTGGTTGAAAACGTTTCGCCGCTCATCCGAGAGGCTTCGTCAGCTCTAATTAGAATGCTGGTAAGACACTTGCTTATATCTTGCTGCAGGGAGGAGCTAACTAGCTAACTACTTTCTGAAACTATCTCATTGGTTTCAGTCTTTTGTTTCTCTGGCGTCTAGATTACCAATCGAAATGGTGGAGTCAGACATAATTTGTCTCCCATCTATAATTCCATTCTTAAGCCTAGATCAAGCAAACAGGGGAACAATAAGGCTAGCCAGGTCAGGGCCAGAGGTGTGAAAAACAGTCGTTGTAGGGATGAATAGGTATGCTAATCTAGACGCCAGAGAAACAAAAGACTGAAACAAATGAGATAGTTTCGGAAAGTAGTTAGCTAGTTAGCTCCTCCCTGCAGCAAGATATAAGCAAGTGTCTTACCAGCATTCTAATTAGAACTGACGAAGCCTCTCGGATGAGCGGCGAAACGTTTTCAACCAAACATACTTTGTCCAGTTGACAAATTGAATTTCTTCTTTTATCATATTTTATTATTTTTCCATTTTATTCCGATTTATACATATACACATTATTTTTTATTTTTATAATTATGTCTCTTTCTCTTTTTTCACTATTCCATCTATTTTTTGTTCCCCTCTGTTATATATTATATTGATTCCTGAGCTACTGTACCCAAATAATTTCCCTTGTGGATCAATAAAGTTTATCTAAGTCTAAGTCTTTTACCTTTAGTTCAGTAGAGATTGGAAATTCCAGGATTGGAATCATCCAAATGATTCTAGTGAAGGTGTGTGGAGTTTAAAAACACAGTGGAGTAAAACAAAAACAAAAACAAAAAAACACTGAAATAGGCATTGAGACGCTTTTTTTTTTTTTGTAATAAACTTTGATTTGAATATTGGAAATGGAGGAAATTTTGGTTTGACACTAAAATGGAATAATGAAATGATACTTTATCCATTTTATTGTTTTGTTTAATTGAAATGCCAAAGAACGAACGGTACAAGGACCAATGGTACTGCATTCAATTTATTTCTGTAAATTTTCTGTAAATCATTTCTGTTCTGACACATAATGCACCTTTAATGTCTCTATATTGTCTCTTGAAAAGATAAAAAAATACAGTGGAGCACTTCCTGTATTACCACATGACATTTTTGCCACATGTTTGAGAGAAGAACTCGGCCTAAATCTGCAGGGTTTGTGTTTTAAACACGTGTAAATTAAACAAAACACAATTCCAGCTTGGTTTTGATGAGGAAACAAAACAAAATATAATATAGATCAGAAAACGGCATAAAATGAACTAGTTCTTTGAATGAAATACATTTTTAAGACTGTAAAAACCAGGTACTGCGTGTTTAACGATGTAATCCTAGCAAACCTGTCTTCGCCCTCACATATTCGATTACAAAGCACTTTTAATGCAAGAGTTTAGCCTCGTAAAGCTGCGCGGATAAGTCAGGCTTTTAAATAAATGGCTGCAGGAAACTTGTAACTAGGCAAAGCTTCCCGCTGCTAACCAGAGCAAAGAAACCAGCGCCTGCTACTGAGGGAGAGCCAACCCGAAATAGACTGAGGGCTTGAGCTATTGGGGTCACCTTGCAGGAGGAAAACGAATCACAAATTCCTGGGCGCTTTAAGGTGTAGGCTCCCGTCCTCCTTCTCTGTCGACCTAATTACATGCACATGTTTCCGGCAGCTACCTGGCCCCCCTCCCTTGGGCATCGCGCCTCGCCGTGATGGATACCGTGACTTCTGTACAGTCCCCAACAACTGAACTGGGATTTGTTGCGCTGTTTGATGTGCTCCAATTTCTAATTTTGTAACTCAGATCTCCCCGGCTCCCTCAAGTCCTGGTGTGTAAGGTAATGTCAAGTCAAGAACAATGGATTAAGTCGAGCAGCGCAAAGTCAAGGGGGGCGAAAAGACCACAGTGGTCAGTGATGGTTCAGCTGTTGTATTTGTGGATAGAGCTTTGGTCAGATTATAGATGATTGCACTACAGTATGTACCTTTTTTTGCTGGGAGTCCATTACCTGCTTGTTTCTATGGATATGTCATGGCTCTGGCTGGAATGTAAAATGGAATCTAAAATACCTAGAAAAACAGGCCTTCCAACAGATCTGACCTGTAACTTTTAGAAAATCAAAAGGTTTAATAAGATACTCTGAAACGTTCCAGACAAAGTACGGTATATCATCTCCATGGTGAAAAGCATTTGACAGATCCTTTACCAAAAAATGTACACAATCCACCTTAAAGATAATAATAAACGGGTCATTCCAGAATTGGAGGACATTTTACGTCCCACCCATCAAATATTAAATAATCCACAAACAAAATACTAAAACACCGTTTCTGAGTGACTTTACTTGTCCTGAGACCAAATCTTTAAAAAAACTAAGAGGAAAATAATGCTTGAAAATGTTTTTTTAAATACCAATATAAATCTGGAGTACCCCCAAAATGCCATTTTCCTCTTGTCCCACCCCTCTAAAGACCAAACTGAATCTCAAATAAAACAGTTAAAATTAAATTTAAATCTCGTTTTTTGTATTTGTTTCATTTCCATCTCTTGTAACTGTGGAAACATTTGTTTTAATAGACATAATATTTGAAATAATTATTATTATTCATGGAACATGTGTCCCACAACATGCACCAACCCTGTTACCAGAACATTTTTAGCCTGGTAGAAGGAGGAAAGCACATGATCGATCAATCAGTGAACCACATGATCCCCTGGACTTGACGTCATCAAACAGTTTTCCAAAAGAATGGGCAGAGCAAAGGTTTGTCTTCTCTTCTATTTTTATAACATCGTTAGCCTTGATTGAATGTTTCACTCTGCCTCATGCAACCCTGTTATGCAAATGATCAGAATAAGACAATTATTATTTTTCCTTTACTTATTTGCATAAATAAGTTTTTCCTCTTGATTAGCAGTAACAGCTAAACAGCTTCTACTCCTGAGATAAAGCGAACATTAGTGTGATTTTGCAACCCTGTTACCTGCAACCCTGTTACTGTGATTAGAGGAAATAAATAAATAAACCAAATAAATCATGTAATAAAAATTGTACAATTGATCCGTAAGCTGA
This sequence comes from Paratrypauchen microcephalus, assembly GCA_036785185.1. Classification (NCBI taxonomy): domain Eukaryota; kingdom Metazoa; phylum Chordata; class Actinopteri; order Gobiiformes; family Gobiidae; genus Paratrypauchen; species Paratrypauchen microcephalus. Next base: position 4,742,575 of record JAVJIX010000077.1, on the reverse strand, counting down.
GCTAATCAAGCATTTGATCGTTTTATTACCTATTATTGATGAATATGTAGCAGAAAATCAGAAAAGTTAAGGTTTATTTTTCAAGAATTTTAAAGCCAAAATATCATCCAATTCTGGAATGACCCAAATAATCAATTAGTTTGGGTATTTTAAAAGGTACAGTATATACTTCAAAACATTCTCCATGGAGATTTTATGCAAAAGAAAGAATAACATTTCCATATTTGGAGCATTCTACTTGGAGCTAGATCACTTTTCTGTCATAGCGTGCAATATTATAGCCATTTCTATGGAAACAAGCAGAAAGAAGCCCCTCCTCCAGGCCAAATATGAGTCAGGTTTGTGGAGATGCAAGACCACTCAGACCAGAGTATGCTTTTCTATGTTTTTCACTGCAATTAACCCAACCTAAATAGGAAAAAACATGCTTTCATTTGAGCCATTTTAATTATTTTTGGCTGAATTTTTACCCTACCACCCAGTCCTACTTTCAGAAGACATCTAGAGCCTATTACATGGTTTACAAAGAACACAAACACGACTGCAATCCTTTTATACTGACTGTTGTCCAAATGTAAGCTGCTATAACAGAAGCTTTGAGCATCCGTTTCATTCCTCCAGGTTAAATATGGCGCTTATAGGAGTCTGTTACATATAAAATGCCAGTTGAAGAGTCAAATTTCACAACGACCTTCACAAAATTCACAAAGTTCTACAGAGGAGCGACAGTAAATCACAGAGCAGAAACCAGATCTGTCCTGATATGATCGGTGTGGCCTTTTTCTTATGCCCACAAATCATTAGAGGGGAGACAAGCCTCGACAGGGAAAGACGGCATATATGACAGGCTTTCATAGTTTTCTAATTCTGACTCTGGTGGGATAGTACCTGTGGTTAATATTTATCATAGATTTACATCAATTAAGTGGCAGTTTGTACAAAAAAAGTTTAAAAGAAGAGTACAAAAATTCAGAAAGTGGTGAGACCTCTAGCTACTGTAAGGTAACAAACTTTTTTTTTTTTTGGACCGTTTAAAGGCAAATTAACGTTTTTTTTTACAATCTGAGGCTTCTTTCGGCAATAAAACAAGTAGTTTTACTCACCCATAGCAGTTTGCTGTCAATTGGAGCAGTATCGCAGAACTTATGTTGAGCCGTTCTGTTCTACTAATGATCCCGTATCCGTTAACATGGTGCTCGTATCATATGCTCGGGGCATTACTTTGCGGTGTCCAAATAACACAAACTTTAGCACTTTTCAAATCACAGAAGATCGCTGTGCCAGGGAAGACTTTGAGTGGATTCCAAAACGGCCTGAAACCGGATATCCAGCTATAGTTTAATTTGATGACGTCATCAGAGAGGACAGTGCGCATGCGTGAACTCAGCTGTTTTGTAAACACAGCTAGTCCGAAAGAGGCTAACACCGCTCTGAACTGTTGCGATACCGGGTTTCAGGCCGTTTTGGAATCCACTCAAAGTCTGCCCTGGCACAGCAATCTTCTGTGATTTGAAAAGTGCTAAAGTTTGTGTTATTTGGACACCGCCAATCAGTGCCCCGAGCACTCACGCTAACGGATACGGGATCAGTGGTAGAACAGAACGGCTCAACTTAAGTTCTGCAATACTGCTCCAATTGACAGCAAACTGCTATGGGTGAGTAAAACTACTTGTTTTATTGCCGAAAGAAGGCTCAGATTGTAAAAAAACGTTAATTTGCCTTTAAAATTTTAATTTAACATAAAAGGTGCTGTCATCTAGTTGTATTAGTCCAGTCTAGGGCTGAAAGATCTATCGTTTTAGATCGAAAATCGCGATCTCAGACAACACGATTAAGGTCGCTTAAATCGTTAAAGATCAAATACAACAGTCAAGCTCCCTTGAGCCATAAAAGACTGACCTTGCACCACTTTAAAGGGATATGCCACCCCCAGGTCAAATTTGGGCATCTCCCCACAGTCCAGAGACTAAAATAAGTGGTGGAAAGCGTTTTCCTGCTCACCCAGCCATTGTCCGAGTCTGTCGCCACTGACCGCAGCGGTATCTGGTGCTCCTCCGCCTTAGACTGGAGTCTAACGTAGCCAGAGAAAGATTTCGGCCAAAAGGAATTAATTTGCTCGATGCGTTTCCCAATTACTTTGTGTGTAGTGCGCATTCATATCGAGTGCAAATAAATGTGCAAATCAACACGGAGAGCTTGCCTTGGTCATTTTGGGTGGGAACTATTTTCCAGTGCGTAAGAATACAGCCGTATCACGCAGCACGCTACCAGGGGAATCCCAGTTACGCACCGAGAAGGGAGTTCCCCTGTTGCACAACGTGGTGCGTGATACGGCTGTATTCTTACGCACTGGAAAATAGTTCCCACCCAAAATGACCAAGGCAAGCTCTCCGTGTTGATTTGCACATTTATTTGCACTCGATATGAATGCGCACTACACACAAAGTAATTGGGAAACGCATCGAGCAAATTAATTCCTTTTGGCCGAAATCTTTCTCTGGCTACGTTAGACTCCAGTCTAAGGCGGATGAGCAGCAGATACCGCGGCGGTCAGTGGCGACAGACTCGGACAATGGCTGGATGAGCAGGAAAACGCTTTCCACCACTTATTTTAGTCTCTGGACTGTGGGGAGATGCCCAAATTTGACCTGGGGGTGGCATATCCCTTTAAGTTATATTAACGTTTTTACAATCTGAACCTTATTTCAGTAATAAAATAACGTCATTTACTCACCCAGAGTACTTTGGTGTCATTTGGAGCATTTCCGGAGATTTTGTAGTTTAGCTATATCTGTAACGCTAGTGCTCGGGGCAGGCGATTGCAGTCACCAAATAACACAAACTTTAGCACTTTTCAAATCACAGAAGCTCAATGTTAGTCTGCACTTTCGCTGGAGTCCAAAGTGGCCTGTAATCCGATATCATCCATGTTTTCATTGGATGACGAGGACAGTGCGCATGCGCGTATTCACAGCTGATTTGCCGATAACGTGACGCTCTCAGCTCTCCGTTATAGTCATAAACAGCTCCGCTTGAGAAAACCCGAAATGGTGCAAACATGCATTTATCCCCGGTTGTGAAAATAAAATGACAGTTTGGACGAAGTTGAGTTTTCACACGCTTCCTCGTAACAATCCGGAGTTATTGATTGGGTCCATTCTCAAAGCAACTAGCCAACAAACACGAAACTATGGATGGATATCGGATTACAGGCCACTTTTGACTCCAGCGAAAGTGCACACTTACATTGAGATTTTGTCATCTGAAAAGTGCTAAAGTTTGTGGCATTTGGTGATTACAATCGTCTGCACCGAGCACTCACGTTAAATGGATATCGCTAAACTACAAAATCTCCGGAAATGCTCCAAATGACACCAAAGTACAATGGTAAATGACGTTTTATTAACAAAATAAGGTTCAGATTGTAAAAACATTAATATTCCTTTAAGACACAGATGCTCTTAGTTCTTCAGGTGGAATAACTGCGGTTGCTCGAGCGCTCAGTGTAGCCTGTGTACAGCATGTTTCTTCTTTAGTTTTCATTCTTGCATTAGTTTAGTGGAATTTAATGTTTGAATGGTATGATGCAAGTTTCTGTGATGTTTGCAAATGTTCATGTGCACTGAAACTTAATTTGAAATAAAATTGCGGATGAAATCGAAACCGCAATATCTGCCAGAAAAATCGCAATTCATTTTTTTCTTAAAATTGTTCAGCCCTAGTCCAGTCATAACTATTGTGCAATTTAGAATTAAAATAAAATAAAATAAAAACATGATTGTTAAAATTATATAGACTAGGCAATAATTTGAGTGGAGTGAAATCTTTAATGTGACGACGTGAACGATGTTTTTAGTGACTTGAGTAGTCTAACCTGCACATTTTCTGTATTTTCTCTAACACAGGCGGAAGTTCTTCTTAGACTTAAAAAAACTTTATTGATCCACAAGAGAAATTGTTTTTTCTGTTGGTATTGCCATATTTGTTTTGGTTCGTTTGGGCATTTCGCCGTCGGCTTCCGCACTAACCTCGATGCAGCTCTGTCGCACCGGCACAAAGCCAAGCCGGACTCTCGTATCGCCACAGTCCGAGTCTAACCTGTCATATGAACTTTACTTAGAAGAGTCTAACCTTTAGCAGTGCTTACGTATTCTCTCCGCCATCCCGTACCGTAAAGCCAAACCTACTGTACACAAGGAGGGTCATTGAAAAGCGAATCCTCAACGGTTTGCTGAGTGTACTTTGGTGACACCAAACTAAACTTGTTTGTTCATGTCAGAGGTTCACCTGACACTTTCTCAATAGTCTCGGTGTAATAAAGCCTGTGCATCTGGAGCTCAGGCTGTGAGATGACAAACACAGATCTGTCAATATTATTGTGAGTGGAGGCGATCTCTCGTTGGCAGCAGCGGCACTCTGGGACTGTGCTCACATGTAAAGTCGCTTTGGATTGCGATGGGCAGACACAGTATGAAGATTCTTAAACTGAGGTCACTGGTATTTTTTTTTAAACAAAGAAAAAATGTTGACGTGTAAGTGACCTGCCAACTGAAATTTAGAAAACACAAAAGAAAGTGTTTTGACCAGTCCTGTAGGTGACTTGAGTTTGAATAAATATTGCACATTTTCTTGAATTGATTAAATATAGTTATAGTTATTATTTCATCACTTTTTTTTTTTTTGGTTTATATTTGTTTCAAAAGCCCAGCAACACCCTAAAGGAGAGGTCAATTCAAACAAAGCCTTGAGCGACTTAAGGGTAGCTAAGGAAAAATACAACATTTATCTACACAAGTATTACATAAATGCTATAAAAACACTAAAGCAAAAGCAATACGACAATGTTATTTTGTCAAACGATAATCAATGGTCAGAAACTGCTGGTCGCTCAAGCCTTTGTTCATTTCGAAGGGTAAAATAAAACTACAACTACACACTTTTTTGCCCATGATGTCGTGAAAATGCATGTTGACAGCCTGGTCCACTGATTGTTCGGCCTCGAAAGTAATAAATCCAAAACCTAGCCAACGACCAAGAGTGAATCAAGGTAGCAGGGGGGTGTGACAACACAAGATGAGAAACAGTATTGGGCTTCGCAGAGAGGGCAGCCAGGTGACGGTCCACATGACGTCGCACACATTACACACATGTGCACTCGTCACACACAGGAAGTCTAGTTTTCAAGACATTTTTACTGAAACTTCCGCTCCAAGTAGATTTTATGTGGCTCATACCGGCGTCCTGTTCTAGAAAACACAGGACACCACAGAGTTATCTTTGGATAGCTCAGTTTTGCTTCTGAAACTACCCCGACAGTACTGAGAGACATTCTGAGGAATATACTTTTTATGTGTTTATTTATTTGGATGTATTTGTGCTTCCAGAATCCAAGACTCATTGAAGAGTTAAAGTGCCTATGACGGGTTGGACTACTCATTTTACTCAAACGCAGTTACGAGAATCATGTACAGAAGCCGACAGAGGCCATGGTCGTAATGGTTATTTTCCACCTTAATAACGAGAAAATTAACTCGAGATCTCAAGAAAACGACACAATTAATTTGTGATCTCGAGAAAACAAAGTTATTCCGTGATCTGTATCTCCGTCAGTGAAGACGAAACCGGGCCAGTCTTCTGCGGAGGTGCCGCGAACTAATCTTGAAATGATCCCGAATTAAAAGACGTATGCAATCTCCCCCCGTGTCAACCCCTCATCAATATATTGCCTTATCAGCTGATCGATTATTATTCCAGACATTCCAATGACCAAAAACACGTCTATTTAGAATGAGAAATAGCCCTGAAGGCAGCCTGACTGCCAGAAAAAAAACCTGGACTAAACCTGGACCAAACCTGGACTAAACCTGGACTAAACCTGGACCAAACCTGGACCAAACCTGGACCAAACCTGGTCTAAACCAGGACAAAACCTGGAAAAAAAACCTGGACTAAACCAGGACCAAACCTGGACTAAACCAGGACCAAACCTGGACTAAACTTAGACAAAACCTGGACCAAACCTGGACTAAACCTGGACTAAACCTGAGTCAGCCGGTCACAACGTGGAGGTAGACGTTTCAGTTGTTTTCTCGAGATCACAGAATAATTGTTTCGTTTTCTCGAGATCTCAAATTAATTATCTCGTTTTCTCGGGATAACAAGGAAGAAAAAATATTGCCTCTGTCGACTTCCATAATTATAGATTTTATGTACCCTTTTTACAGTTTGGCCATTTTTTTAGGTTTAAAATTGTACTTGCTGATTGGGAATCTTGCCCAAAACTCTCTAATGTACACATAAATTATGATTTGACAACTAAAAAGATGTAAATTGTGCTGAACATTCGGATAGAATTTCCCAGTGTGATGTCAGCACGTTTCAAACTCCAGTCATTTTCTTGGTGAATTGCTTCTCGATTGGCGTAAAATGATCATTTATATTTACAGCAGTTATTATGCCACTAGAGAATCGTAAATACCCGTCACACGCCCTTTAAGTCCTCACTTGCATGCGTCTTTGTCCTGTGTAAATATTAAATGTGGCGTGACTTCCTGTGCGGACCAGTGTGCAGTGTTCTTTATGCCGTCTCATCTGAGCCCCACCTGGAGCTGCCCTTTGGTAAACCGCTGTGGAGCACACACTCACAGCAGCCATCGTTAATGCATCACAACATATGGAAAAACACTAATGTCCAACTCTTTCAGCTGGCTTTCCCACACAGTTACGATTATAGTAGAGTTACTTTGAGTCTGGGTAAACAATGGACAATAGAAATATTACTCGTATAATTATACATACATAAGGAACCACAGAGATAAAGGCCAAACTGTTTTGTTTAGTGTTGGGAGTGTACTTCTACTCACTGGACAACCCTGAAGAAATACTACACCTGTTTGTAGGGATGCACCCATGTGAAAATTTTAGCCGATACAGATATATTAATGCTGCTGTTATCGGCCGATACCGATTTTAATCGATACCTTTATTTATTTAATTTTTTTTAATTCCGAGAACATTTTATACAGACTGAAAATCATGCAAAATGAATTTTTCAAAACGTGTTTTGACTCCTGATATATATATTTTTTTTTCCTATTTTTTTTATAGTGTAACTTTTTTTTTTTTAAATAGTGTAACATTGTGTCCTGCGTCCTGATTGGCTAAGGGACCTTTGCCGATTGATATTATAGATGGAGGACGCGGGGGGCAGACTGGAACTAGACCAGGACCAGACCAGGTCTAAACCTGGACTAAACCAGGACTAGACCAGGATTAAACCAGCGCGTGCGGCTCTTTGCCTGGTTTCGTGCGGCTCTTGCGTTCGTTCATGTCGAGGTTTGATGTGCTCGGACTGCGTGCACCTCGGTCCTGAGGAGGAGGCACGGTTTGGACACGGGTCTCGTGCTCGCAGCCCCGGGTGGGACGCGCGGTCTCGCGCCGGTCATGCTGTGCTATCACGGATTTGAGCACGATGAGCGGGTGCACGTGTACACTTCTCCGGGAGGTTGGTGCGCATCGCGTCCCAAGACGTGGCAGTGCCGTTAGATGAGCGCGGTGCTTCCTGCGGATCCAGTGACTCATGTCTCCGCCCCCCTCGCTCATCCAGCAGGACTTCCGGAGCCGTGCCCCCCCCCACTTCACTATTAATACATTTTGTTGAAAATCTACAAAAGTTTGAGTGTTTAAACGAGAGAGAAATGTGAGAAAACGTTAATTTGAGGGATTACTGTACTGACAAATATCGGCCGTTAATATCGGCCCACTTTTACACATAGGGCCGATACAGATACGTTAAAAGTTTAGCGATATCGGCCGATACCGATGTTAATGCCGATATATCGTGCAACCCTACCTGTTTGTGTTGTAAAGAGTGGTTATTAACCGTAAACACGACTTATTTAGATCACCGTGTTACGTTTGATTGTTTTGAAAATGTTATATTCCAAAATTAACATATTAACATGTTTTATAAGCTTCACTTTCATTTTTGACACCGAGTCTCCCCGGGTTAAGCCACTCCCCCGTCAGAGCACTATCACAACAATTTCAGTGTGCATCCTGCCAATGAAACTAGTACTTCAGGTTCATCAAGTTGCTGTGTACAGTTTTGGGTGAGGCTTGTGGGCGGGGCCTTGTACAGGATCTTACAGTGACTACAGTAATAACTGTTCAAATTCAGCTCTGGGAAAAAAAAAAAAAAAAAAGAGACCACTGCATTTTTTTTTTCTGAAATCAGCATCTCTACATGTATTACAGCTGTTCCATTCCAGCATCTGTGGAATTCCAACACAAACACAAAACTGAGCTACTTCAGTTCTTGCACCAGGAGTGGAATAAAGTCACCCAAGAACAATGTGAAAGACTGGGACTAAACCAGGTCTAAACTAGGACTAAACCAGGTCTGAACCAAGACTAAACCAGGTCTGAAACCAAGACTAAAGGAGGTCTAAACTAGGACTAAACCCGGTCTGAACCAAGACTAAACCAGGTCTAAATTAGGACTAAACCAGGTCTGAAACCAAGACTAAATCAGGGATGAACCAGGTTAAAAGGGGACTAAACCAGGACTAAACTAGGATTAAACCAGACCTAAACTTGGACTAAACCAAGGCTAAACCAGGACTAAACCAGGTTAAAATGGGACTAAACTAGGACTAAATCAGGGATGAACCAGGTTAAAAGGGGACTAAACTAGGATTAAACCAGACCTAAACTTGGACTAAACCAAGGCTAAACCAGGTTAAAAATGGGACTAAACTAGGACTAAACCAGGTCTGAACCAAGACTAAATCAGGGATGAACCAGGTTAAAAGGGGACTAAACCAGGACTAAACTAGGATTAAACCAGACCTAAACTTGGACTAAACCAAGGCTAAACCAGGTTAAAAATGGGACTAAACTAGGACTAAACCAGGTCTGAACCAAGACTAAACCAGGTTAAAACAGGGACTAAACTAGTTCTAAACTAGGACAAAACCAGGTTAAAACAGGGACTAAACTAGGTTTAAACTAGGACTAAACCAGGTCTAAACTAGGACCCAAGAACAATGTGAAAGACTTGTGGAGAGCATGCCAAGACGCATGAAAGCTGTTATTAAAAATAAGGGTTATTGCACCAAATATTGATTTGTGAACTCTTCTTAAGTGTAAACATTAGTATTATGTTGTTTTAAAATGAATTTGATTTTGTTTCTTTGCATTGTTTGAGCTCTGAAAACATGGATCTTTTTTCACCATTTGTCATTTTCTGCAAATAAATGCTCTAAACGATAATATTTTTATTTGGAATTTGGGGGAAATGTTGTCAATAGTTTATAGGCTCAAACAAAAATGTTCCTTTTGCCCAAACACAGACCTAAAAGTAGTAAAATCAGAAAACCGGATAATTTTGCAGTGGTCTCTTATTTTTTTCCAGAGCTGTAGGTTTCAGGAGCGATCACTAAAATACTCAAACATGCATGAATGACATCTAAAACTCTTCAGGCACGTTTTGATGAGGGCAATGGTTATAACATGGTAAAAAACACCCTCTCTAGAATGAATCAAAGGACCAAATCAAACCTAGAGTGGTTGAACGCGACAAACGCCTGGTTGCCCCACTCTGTGGCGATCTCCGTGTGATTGGGCGAAGTTTGCGCTGTGGCAGAACTGGGTTGAGTGCGTCTCTACTTGGGGACCTAACCTGAATCCAATTAAACATCCTTGGAGATGAGTCCCTTTTCGGAGACCTCTAGAATCACGCCAGCCTCTCCCAAGGCTTCTGCTCCATCTCTATTAATAACATCTGTCAATGACCCGTCCCATATTCAAATAGAGCACTTTACTGTTGCACGGGGAAGCTCTGACACACTGACATGTCCGCTGTATGCTCCGATTAATTAAATTAGGTTACGTTACTCCAAATTTGAAAAGATAGAAATTAGTGGGGTAAAATTATTAGCACCGAGAATCTTCATTTAAAGTTCCAAGATTACGCAAAACTGACTTTTGGGAGCTTTAAACCATGTTATAATGATGTTTCCTCATTGAAAACAGACCCGTTTCATTCACACATATTTGAATAATCCTTCATTATCAGCAGGCTGAAAACGGTCCGGTTTAGACCAGGTTTAGTTTTGGTTTAGACCTGGTTTAGTTTTGGTTTCGACCCGGTTAGTTTTGGTTTAGACCCGGTTTAGTCTTGGTTTAGACCTGGTTTAGTCCTGGTTTAGACCTGGTTTCAACCCGGTTTCGACCTGGTTTCGACCTGGTTTAGTCCTGGTTTAATTCTGGTTTAGACCTGGTTTAGACCTGGTTTAGGCCCCTGCTGTCAGCTAATCTGTCCCTTTGATGCAAAAATAATACGATAATCTGACTCACCCCATAAGAACGTGGTCACTCCGTCATAAGTTTGCCGTGTTAATTTGTGCATTCACGTGTATGCGCGTGTCGCGTATATCCACAGACTTTAATTATCCTGAGCTCTGGAGAAACGGACGTATCCCGAACGTGTCCCGAGGCGAGAGTTCCTTCTTACGTAGCATTAACGTAGCAAGTTAAGGATTCTTCTTCTCTGGAAATGCCGCGTACACATTCACGAGGCTCACTCACAGCTAATCGGCAAACAGGCGCAAACACAACAGCGCTAATAGTCATGATTGTCGGGAGCGCGATCGATGGGTAATTATGCTGCAACATGATTGGAAGCTGGAGCGCAGTTCAGCCCTTCCAACTTGCGGGGATGCTGCTCAGTCAATTCATATTTTCCGGCCCCATTTCCTCCCCATTGTCTTAGTTTTTGTTGTGTTTTGTCTTTATATTATATTTTGTACACTGTCAGAGAGAAACGAAATTTCGATCCACTGTTGAACACATATGGCAGAACTGACAATAAAGCTGACTATGATCTTTGACTTTGATAAGTTTAGATTTAAAAATCAGATCATGTCGCTTCTGAAACTGGACAGAAGGACGCGTTTGGGTGACAACAGTCTGTACACTCCCTTTGTCCAGTGTTCTAGTGAGCGTGACAAATGTGGAGCGCTGTGGCCTGTATCTCTGTGGCCCTGGTCAGTGCAGTGACCTAAAGGAGAAGAGACACATCTTAAAGAGACACGGTTAATCACATCCAAAAGCATTCACAGGGAGCAGGGCAGAGGAGAAAGAAAACAGAAAGGGCTTACTTACACATACTTAACAGTCTACGCGGGAGAACACACACTACTGTATACTATATATGCATCAGGTTACAGCTAAAGAAAACTTAGCTACTGGTTTAGTTCAATATACAATAACGGTCTAGTTTAACGAGTGCAAAGGCCATGTTAAATCCAAATGACAAACTATTCGGATGGATTCTAAGCACACATGAGTGGAGTTCATAGTAAAAGGAAACATTTCAATACTTCTGCTCGGGTCTGGGAGCGATTTCCTTAGTTGGAGCAGCTAAACTTTGACAGGACAAATACTTCATCTGAAACGGGCTCTCCGAGGACTCCCTCCAGATATTCAAAGTGCTCTCGATATGCCAGCAGCTGTGTGTGAACTTGTGATGAAGTACACTGTTGCTTTACCTACTTTCTGTAACCTGGATACTTCACCGTCATTGACTTTCTATCAAACGGAGACAACGACGACTATATGAATGAAACTTCCTCCGCTCAAACATAAGATGAGGCTCATTTACTCTTTTTCACTCAACTTATTGACAATTTTGTCAAAATTGTAAGCCCTGAAACCATTCTAATCTTGCCTAGCAACAGCTTCACTCTGCAAATAAAAACTTATTTATAAAATATGGAGGGTCCTAAAGTAGGTGATTGCATATTTTTATAGATTTTGGTCCATTTTAATCAAATGAGAGCAGATATTGAATACAGCTCTGTAAAAAAAGACACCACTGCATTTTTTTCTGAAATCAGCATCTCTACATGTATTACAGCCATTCCATTCCAGCGTCTGTTGAATTCCAACACAAACACAAAGCTGAGCTACTTCAGTTCTTGCACCAGGAGTGGAATAAAATCACCCAAGAACAATGTGAAAGACTGGGACTAAACCAGGTCTGAACCAAGACTAAACCAGGTCTGAACCAGGACTAAACCAGGACTAAACTAGGATTAAACCAGACCTAAACTTGGACTGAACCAGGGTTAAACCAGGTTAAAAATGGGACTAAACCAGGACTAAACTAGGAATAAACCTGGTCTGAACCAGGAATAAACTAGGACTAAACCCGGTCTGAACCAGGACTAAACCAGGTTAAAAATGGGAATAAACCAGGACTAAACTAGGACTTAACCAGGTCTGAACCAAGACTAAACCAGGTCTAAACTAGGACCCAAGAACAATGTGAAAGACTTGTGGAGAGCATACCAAGACGCATGAAAGCTGTGATTAAAAATAAGGGTTATTGCACCAAATATTGATTTGTGAACTCTTAAGTGTAAACATTAGTATTATGTTGTTTTAAAATGAATTTTCTTTGCATTGTTTGAGCTCTGAAAATATGGATCTTTTTTGTTATTTTCACCATTTGTCATTTTCTGGAAATAAATGCTCTAAACTATAATATTTTTATTTGGAATTTGGGGGAAATGTTGTCAGTAGTTTATAGACTCAAACAAAAATATTCCTTTTCCCCAAACACAGACCTATAAGTAGTAAAATCTGAAAAAAACTGATAATTTTGCAGTGGTCTCTTTTTTTTTTTTCTTTTTTTTTTTCCAAAGCTGTATATGTACTCAATTATATGTACTAAATTTGAACAGGTCTTTTGAAATATGTTTTTACAATGTCAAGTGTTATCCTAAAAAGAAAGTCAGGAGTCCACTCGTTTCATAATAAACTACTATTTCACAGTGTTGCCAACTTTCACACTGTCCACCAACAACACAAACGACTTGAATTAATCTGAATAATTTCTGAGGACTAAAAACTAAACTAAAACCTGACTACTCTTCTTCAGTAGCACCTCAGGGCCAGCCGTCAATGGGAACGTAGAGTAGCAATCTAGAAGTTTGGCAAACCCTTCACTAAAAACACATGTGCGGTTGTGTTTTTGGGCAAGACACTTCACTCAGCTTTCCTGCGTGAAAGTGGAGTGGTCAGACGCAGAATTATGTCCAGAGTGTGGAGGATAAATAAATAATTATAAAGCACTTTGAGACATTCATCCAGCTTGAAAGGTACAGTGTGATTAAGTATTAAAAACACTGTCCTTTCTGATACAGAGAGGGCCCTGCCAAAGAACCATCTCTCTGGGAATGGCCTGGTTCATTTCAAAGTACACATTTAAGCCTGTATAATAATAATAATAAGTATTTCACCTGGTAGTGATCAGGTCTGTGTTCCAGGGTGATTAAGAAGGGAAACCGAAGCAGAGGTAACCAGGACATTTTGTGTGTGTGTTTGGGCCAGAATAGTTTGTCATGTGATTTAAGATGGAGGGGGAGGAGAGAGGGGAGAGCGGGATCAGCTTTTACCTCGGGGCCTCTGCTTCTCCGCATCATAGATCATTACCACCTCTGTGACCTTGAGATGGGACAAAGGGAACAGTGAGTGTGTGTAGAGACGCACCAGGCGCGCAAAGCTATCCAACATTCACACTGCATTTAGGAACGTAAATGTCTCCCGCAGCCTCCCGCAGTCTCCTACAATCTCACACAGTCTCCCAGAGTCTCCTACAGTCTCACACAGTCGCCAACAGTCGCACACAGTCGCCAACAGTCGCACAACCTCACACAGTCTCCCACAATCTCCCGCAGTCTCACACCATTGCACAGTCTCCCACACCACAGTCTCCCGCAGTCTCCCAGTCTCACACCGTCGCACACAATCTCCCACAGTCGCCAACAGTCACCAACAGTCTCCAGTAGTCTCCAGTAGTCTCCAGTAGTCTCCTGCAGTCTCCAGTAGTCTCCCGCGGTCTCCCACAGTCTCCCACAGTCTCCCACAGTCTCCCACAGTCTCCCACAGTCTCCCACAGTCTCCCACAGTCTCCCACAGTCTCCCAAAGTCTCAGTCTCACTCAGTCTCATCATGTGTCATATCCCCCCAGCCCAGACCAATGTTCATTTGACTGAAGTACAGAGCACATGACAGTCTGGTTGGTACCGGAGCGCTATGGCTCGGGTCAGGACAGCGTGGCATGTTTACACGTCCAAACACTTCACAGGGCTTTGGCCCAGAGGTTACTGCAGTGTAGAGACTCCACCTCTGCCATAGCACTCCCATAGAAACCAGACTAATGACAAAATAAGGATGGTGCTTGTGCTATGCATAGCCAATACTTACCACTCCGAATCGATTGAAATAGTCCCTGAGTTCAGGCTCTCCGCAGTTATGGGGGATGCCGCCTACAAATATCTTCTTAGATTTATTGCTATCGGCTTTGCTGCCCTTCTGAAAGAAAACAGGGAGTGGATGGGTTTGGAAGGCGGTTAAAGGATCACTGAGGGAAGAGGCCAGTGAGCTCACATCTATTCAGACAGAGCAGCAGAGAGCATGCTCTTCTCTGGCCCCGGGCTAGAATTCTTAACATGTCATGTCAATGTAGACACTAGTCTCCACACATCACAGAGCACGCTTCCATTTACTCACTCCTGCGACCCACTACACTACAGATCCACCGAGGAGCACTTCCAAAGCTCACACGGAACATTACACTTCTCTACAGCGTTTAGGACACGCTCTCTTATCCCCATTTCGTTGTATTAGGTTTAGTGTGGAACATTTAGCAGGAAATGTAAATTGTTTTGGTTTGGTTACTTCCTTATGTGTCAATCATTTTCACATTTATGTAGTGGCTGTTTAAAGGAGAATTAACGTTTTTTACAATCTGAGCCTTATTTTGGTAATAAAACAACTTGTTTTTATTGTTCCATAGCACTTTGGTGTCATTTGGAGCATTTCTGGAGATGTTTTAGATTAGCGATATCCATAACGTGAGTTCTCGGGGCATATGTTTGCAGTCTCCAAATAACACAAACTTTAGCCCTTTTCAAATAATGTCAGTGTATGATAAAAGGAGAAATTCAATTTGTCAACTGGACAAAGTTTGTTTGGTCGAAAACGTTTCGCCGCTCATCCGAGAGGCTTCGTCAGCTCTGGTTCTCATGCTGGTTAGACCCTGTTTATATCTAGCTGCAGGGAGGAGCTACCTACACTGAAAAAGCTCTGAAACTATCCCAGCTACTCTGTACTCTTTTGTTTGACGAATTCCTCTGGCGTCTAGTATTAGCATATCTATAAGCCCTAGGAGGCGCTCACTACACTGAAATAGCTCTGAAACTATCAACTAATCTGTCTCTTTGTATTTCAAATTTCTCTGGCGTCCATTTTCGTCTCCCTATTCAAGACAAACGACCCTCTCCACCCCTCTGCAATGGCTTGTCTCATCCTCTCGGATGAGTGGCGAAACGTTTTCGACTAAACAAACTTTGTCCAGTTGACAAATTGAATTTCTCCTTTTATCATGGATTCTACCTGGACGACTGAGGGACTCTTCACGCGTCTTAGTCTACACTTTCGTTTGAGTCAAAAGTGGCCTGTAATCCGAGATTTAGCCATAGTTTCGAGTAGATGAGGACGTCAGTGCGCATGCGCTCATTCACAGCTCTTGGGACCCAAACATGAAACGCAAAGCTGTAAACTATGGCTAAATCTTGGATTACAGGCCACTTTTGACTCAAACGAAAGTGTAGACTAAGACATTGAGCTTCTATGATTTGAAAAAGGCTAAAGTTTGTGTTATTTGGAGACCGCAAACATTTGCCCCGAGAACTCGCCTTACGGATATCGCAAATCTAAAACGTCTCCGGAAGTGCTCCATATGACACCAAAGTGCTATAGGTGAGTAAAAACTTGTTTTATTACCGAAATAAGGCTCAGACTGTAAAAAACGTTAATTCTCCTTTAAGGCCATCACTTTGGTCTGGCAGTAGACGCCCCCAGATATGCAATGTTGCCCTTAAATTTCCAAATCCTGTTTAAAAATATCTTTATTTATTCGTTTATTTGGAAGGACAATGCATATTAATGAACGCACAATTTGTATAAGATCACACAAACCGACGTAAATATGCCGGATTTAGCACAGTGCTAATTTCCATCCGCAGTCCCAGACATAAAGATATAGCAGACAACAGAAAATATGTTGCAGTTGGAGACATTAGACAATTTAGTACATGTGTTATGATCACAAACATAAAAACAATTCTTCTGGGACCTGGCAGTGGTGTAGAGGCTTCCAATTCAGCTAAGAACCAGAAAGTGCCTGAGCACATTCTGCTTTGTGTGGGCTCGTCACTTTTGCCCACTCCAGATACTGTAGTATGGTTGGTTGTGGCAGGTAGGGCATCCAGTGTAAAAAAAAAAATCTGCCAAAGTTCTGATGTTGTGATTTGTGAAGCAGAATGTGCCCTTACATTCTGAGTAGTGATCAGCTGCTCCTCACACGTAGAGCTAAACGTGGAGTGTGAGACAGTCACTCATGGACCACTGCCAATGCCAAGATCTGCACACTGCTTTATCTGATGTTCAGTCGGTTTGGTTTGAGTTGCATTTCCACACAAAAACACGATGTTTTAAGTAGGCCGGTCACGATATTAGGTTATGAAAGATGATATAATGGTACGGAGATGTCTCTGTCACAATAAAAATAAAGTAGGATCATTTAAACACAGTATCTTTAAAGGGAAAGTTCTGGTTTTTTGATGTGAATCTGTACGGCGTCCCCTTCAGCAGTGTCGTGCATTAACACTGACTTCTTTCTGCCTCAGTTGGCATCGAATGACAGTTGGTACAAGAGCACCACCACTTATCCGTCAGGCGGTCTCTCGCGGCTTCCGCAGTGGCTCCAGCCTCAAACACTTCTGTCCCTTCCCGTTCCAACTCCCTCTGCCTAATTCCTACATCTGTATATTCAGGCTCATACAGGAAACCCTCTGGCTGTTTGCTGAAGCGAACGTCCTCCTCGTCGGTGTCAAAGTCAGACATTTTACTTCCCCGAGTATTAAAACACAAACAGGTACGGCTGTCCAGCTGGGAGCAGCGCGCAGTGACCGGGACTAAACCAGGACAACACCAAGAAAAAAAACTTACTATACCGGGACTAAACCAGGACTACACAAAGAAAAAAACGGGACTAAACCGGGACTAAACCGGGACTAAACCAGGACTACACCACGAAAAAAAACGTACTATACCAGGACTAAACCAGGACTACACAAAGAAAAAAATGGGACTAAACCGGGACTAAACCAGGACTAAACCAGGACAAAACAGGGACTACACCAGGACTACACCAGGACTAAACCAGGACTACACCAAGAAAAAAACGGGACTAAGCCGGGACTAAACCAGGAATAAACCAGGAATAAACCAGGACAAAACCAGGACTACACCAGGACAAAACAGGGACTACACCAGGACAAAACAGGGACTACACCAGGACTACACCAGGACTACACCAGGACTACACCAGGACTACACCAGGACTACACCAGGACTACACCAAGAAAAAAACGGGACTTAACCTGTGACTAAATCGGGACTAAACTAGGACTAAACTAGGACTAAACCAGGACTAAACCAGGACTAAACCAGGACTAAACCAGGACTAAACCAGGACTAAACCAGGACTAAACCAGGACTAAACCAAGAAAAAAACGGGACTAAACCGGGACAAAACCAAGACAAAACCAGGACGAAAGCAGGATGAAACCAGGACTAAACCAGGACTACACCAAGAAAAAACGGGTCTAAACCGGGACTAAACCAGGACTAAACCTGGACTACACCAGGACTAAACCAAGACTACACCAAGAAAAAAACGGGACTTAACCTGGGACTAAATCGGGACTAAACCAGGACTACACCAAGAAAAAAATGGGAGTAAACCGGGAAAATAGCACCAAGCGACTATGACTTCTGGCTTTGGACAACTGTTTTGTGACGCAAATATATCACTTTTTGGACAAATATTGTTTTGAGAAGAAAAACAAGCTTTAGAACCGGGGCAGAACTCAGCTCAGAGGACACTGTCAGGGGTAAGTCAGTGTTAATGCACGACACTGCTGAAGGGGACGCCGTACAGATTCACATAAAAAAACCTGAACTATCCCTTTAACCCGCGTGAGCTGCAACATTCAAATGACAGAAGGTATTATTATTATTGGTTAGTAATTAGTCACTTATTGAACCTTTTACAGCTCAAATCTACAAAAATACCCCATCTTTACAGAGAAAAGATGCATGTAAATAGAGAGCCCCAAAATGCACAGTACCAGCTTTCACATACTGAACGATAAGGCGATTATAGTATTTATCGTGACAGGCCTAGTTTTATGCTGCTTATACTATTATTAACCATTTATGAGACTACTACAGTTAACTAAAATAAGACATCTCTGAATCCAAGTGGCTTGTCTTACCCAGCCCTCCTTAGTGCGTGACTTCTCCGGCTGCATTCCTCTGGGAGTGCATGGCTTCGGGTCAATCTGACGGCGAAGACACAAACGCCTGACATTAGACTGAATCAAAGGCACCTTCAGGGCTGCCCCAGTAATGGGAGTACAGCTCTAAATGGGACAATTAGGATATGCACATATATTTGAGTAAAGAGGTCCCAGGTCACACACACGTGGAAGTGGAACAGCGTGTATTCGTGTAATGAGCGCCACGCAGTACACGGCTGGAAATATTAGGGTTTTTAAATAATATCACAGTGTAAGACGCCTAAAAATGTAATGTTTTATCAGCAACTACACACATTTATGCCCCGTTTCAGCAAGGCAAAGAGTAAAGGACGCTGTATTTAGTCTTAATCGTGGTTGACAATAGACTCAGGGCTCAGTGGAGCATTTTTGAAATGCCACGAGCCTCCACGTTTACATTACACTGTAGTTATTAGTCATAAAAACCATATTGTGAAATCGTAATACCACTTATCTTCCCTAACCAGTCCTGGTCTTGTTTTCAGCATTTCAGAATTTAAAAAAGAAATTGTTTTGGGTTTTTAAATCATGAATACTGAAGAATCATTGCAGTGTTTGTGAAAAACAAGAAGAGGGAAACGCTTTGTGCATTTGTGAACGGAAAAGACGTGCCGTTTCTGATCTGGATGTAACGAAAGTCGTATTTTCCATCTTTCTCAGCTGGTGCAATCAGACTGAAGTATTCATTAGGACATCCCAATAGAGCGTTTTCACAAACCCGGAAAAACAGGACAATTACCCGTCATGTGCGTCCATCTTGGGAGGTTTGCGCGTTCAAAATTACATGTGTTTATAAAGCAATCACGCAGAAAAAAATCTAAATTTCATGATAAAACTTCCACATCGGAATCCAAAACTTCTGACACAGTTGACCAGTTGTACAGAGAGAAGTTGGACGCCAAAGAAAAGGAGCGTTATATGAATTGGGCGAGAAGATGCATATGAGATGGATTCAAATTCAAATTTGTTCAGTGACAGTGGTGATTTGTCCATTCTGCTGCTGTAAGCGATCCCGATATTGTCGACGACCTGGTCTTCTCCCCAAGCCCTGATACAGCACAAGACCTTCAGAGCTCTAAAGGTCTGGAGGCAACAACCAGTTTGTTTGTGGCTGGTACGAGAGCGCAAAGTGCGGAAAATTGGGGATAAGCGTATTGTGATGGCAAAGGTCGGCATACTTGTATCACATGTGTAACGTGTTTAAGTACGAGTATATTGCTTTTTATTATTCACGTTTTGCAAAGATTAAACTACAGTCATGCCTCACCTTGCGAAATATATTCGTTCCAGAAGTAGTTTCGTAACGTGATTTTTTCGTAAGTAGAGTCGCAATGTAAAAGGCCTGGAACGAATCGTCACGATACTTGAATTATTGCGATGCATTGCAATATATTCGACATACTTCAGTGAAAATGTACCAAAAAAAAGAGGATAACTTAAATATCAGTGGCTGTGTATCTGGGTAGTGTCTTCAATTGATACAGAACTCTGAGCAACTCAATTCATAACTGAATTTACTGAATAACAAAAACAAATAAACCAAACCAATAACAAAAAAAGTGCATAGGATTTTTTCTAAAACAAAAAATGATGTTCAAACATTTGCCATTTTGGAGGTAGCTACCATCATAACAAACAATACCCTTTCACAGAAAAAAAGTGCATAGGATTTTTTTTTTTTTTTTTAAATAAACTAAGAATTAATAATTTATTTATTTATTAATAATTAATTAAGAAATTATTAATAATAATCGATTTTTGGCATCAAGAATCGATGCAGTATATTGTGAAAGTTAGTATCGCGATGCATTGTCATGACGATTATTTTGCACACCCCTAGTATTTACAAGTGTATTTATGTTTCAGGGGATTCGGGCGTCTGTGAAGCTGAGCGCGCATTATTTGAATTTTTGAGATTTCGCGTTTCGTAACTTAAATTTTCGTATTCAGAGATGAAAATTTTGTGCAAAGGCATTTCGTAACTTGGATTATTCGTTAGTTGGGTCTTTCGTATGACTGTATTAACATTGTAAAACAATTTACTGTAGGAGCTAATGAAGCAAATAAACACGTACAAGTATTTACAACTAATATTTATGCCGTGGATCTAGTTTAGTCGGTGTTTGTTTATGTAAACATGGTCTCTACAAATTGGTTTAAAATTAGCAATCACAATGCACAGTATGAAATATCTACCAGCTGCGAAATGAGCTGAGCAAATGCGAATGTTGTGATTTTTCCCATCCAAGTTCTGTTTGAGACTGGCGACCCACAATCACCTCCTTTCTTTTGGTAATCGCTCTGTCTGTTCACCCTGGCTGGTCTCTAGTTCAGGTAAACGACAGAACTAGGACTGCATAATAGTTGACAGTTTTGCTTTTTTTTTTTACTTTGCGGCATAAATGCACTGTTCGCGGTGCTTTGAAACCTCCCAAAATGGCGGGCGTCCAGATCATGACGTCACGTGAAAACGCTCTATATGTTTCAATCTCTTTCAGTGAGATCGGTTCCAGATTGATCATGTCAGGTATGAACATCAAACATCTATGAACCCCACACACTGCTAATGATAAAACACACTTACATTTCTCCCATCAAGACTGTGGGGCTTGGTCTCCAGCACGCTCCGGACACAATTTGGGTCTTTAAATTTGACAAAGCCGAAGCCTCGGGATTGATTTGTAGTTTTGTCCTTCATGATGACACAGTCTACTACCTCTCCATACTGCGAGAAGTAGTTTCGGAGGGTTTCTGTCAAAACAAAGCAGACACACTAACAAGAGCCGTCCACATGTCCACAGAGAGAGTGTGAGGTCAGGGTCAGGGTCAGGTGAGCTGTACCCCAGTGCCCGGGGACTGTGCTCCTTCAGCTGAGGAAAGGTCAGGTCAGGATGTCCGAGGGCAACCGTACATGTACAGGTTTCAGGTTGAGAGGGAGCACCCAGAAACAAGGAAATCATTCTAACGCCAAGGTCATTCAGGAACGCAAGGGTCATTCTAGAATTGAAGGACATTTTACGTTTACGTTTTTCTCTAAATATGAACAAATACAACTGCTGTCTGTACTGGTTTCATGACGTTTAGAGGCGGAATTCAATAATGTATTTGAAAAATCCAGTTTATTCCTACAAAAATCCAGTTTATTCCCCCCAAAATCCAGTTTATTCCCCAAAAATCTATCTTATTCCAGGTGTTCTAACACAGGTGAAACTTTTGACTAGACTGTTTCTTTAGACAAAGTTAAAATAACCCTGACACTTCCTCTGGTGCTGAGCAGGTTTGTGCCTGGGTGTTACAGACGGTGCCTGGTTAGAGACGGAACTGAGGATTTGACAAGCCTGGATTGGCCATCAAATATTAAATAATCCACAAACAAAATACTAAAACATACAGTTTCTGAGTGAATTTACTTGTCCTGAGACCAAATCTAAAAACACTGAGAGAAAAGAATGCTTGAAAATAGTTTTTAAAATACCAAATAAATCTGGAGTGCCCCCAAAATGCTATTTTCCTCTTGTCCCACCCCTCTAATGACCAAACTGAATCTCAAATAAAACAGTTAAAATTAAATTGAAATTTCTTGGTTTTTGTATTATTTGTTTCATTTCCATCTCTTGTAACTGTGGAACATTTGTTTTAATAGACATAATATTTCAAATAATTATTATTATTCATGGAACGTGTCCCACAACATGCACCAACCCTGTTACCAGAACATTTTTAGCCTGGTAGAAGAAGAAGAAAACAGAACCACACGATCAATCAATCAATCAATCAACAGTGAACCACATGATCCCCTGGACTTGACATCATCAAACAGTTTTCCAAAAGAATGGGCAAAGCAAAGGTTTGTCTTCTCTTCCATTTTTCATATTTTTATAACATCGTTAGCCTTGATTGAATGTCTCACTCTGCCTCATGCAACCCTGTTATGCAAATGATCAGAATAAGACATTATTATTTTTTCCTTTATTTGCATAAATAAGTTTTTCCTCTTGATTAGCAGTAACAGCTAAACAGCTTCTACTCCTGAGATAAAGTGAACATTAGTGCGGATTTGCAACCCTGTTACCTGCAACCCTGTTACTGTGATTAGAGGAAATAAATAAACCAAATAAATCATGTAATAAAAATTTTATTTGATCATTGTCATTGATTCGTAAGCTGAGCTAATCAAGCATTTGATAGTTTATTACCTATTATTGATGAATATGTAGCAGAAAATCAGAAAAGTGAAGGTTTATTTTTCAAGAATTTTAAAGCCAAAATGTCCTCCAGTTCTGGAATGACCCTCAAACCTTCAGAATATGCAGCCACAGGACAAACAGAGTTTGTATGTCGTACCAACCCAAACATGCACCACAGTCGTCCAGTGAGGTAGTCCTGACCGAGCCTACATCGGTTTCATAGATTTCCCTACAGGGACAATACAGTGTCCCTTATACCTGACCTTACACCCAGCAGCAGTGAAGGATGGGTCAAATGCAGAGGACAAACGTTCCCTCTGGGAGTCTGGGACAGTGTCTGACCCTCACACAATTAGTTTACTGCAGTGACGTCATTCATGTTCAAGCACAAACATTCACACACTCCTTTAGATTTTTTAGAACGGCCAAAAACAGCGCCGTGGTGCAGTGGCAGTTTGCATGTGGACAGAGGAAACAGCCATAACAGCAGCAGTGTGACGTTAGTATTATAACGGCCCAGCTCCAGTCACTGTCTGAGCCCAGAACATGTCCACAGAGACGCAGCACGTGCCACCACACCAGCGCTGTGCACGGCTGGAAGCGTTTGAGTGTACATGTTTGCATTTACATGTCTGTGCGTATAGGCGTTTGTGCGTATAGGCATTTGTGCGTATACGTGTTTGTGCGTATAGGCGTTTGTGCGTGGGTGTACATGTTTTAATGGCTTTCTCGTGGAGGGAGCCCACAGGGAGCAGCGTGGACGTGGGCTCACAGCTCCACAGCTCCACTGCTGTAGCGCCGAGGCTCTGAACTAATGTTAAAGTGGTATTCTGTATTAACATTGTTGGTATTTTTAAATCTGTTTCACGCTTATATCATGTGTGTCCAATTAGCTTATGGTACTCCTGATGGTATTTCTAAATACTACTGTTACCAGTGGTAACGTGTGTGTGTGCACTTTTGTAAATAGATTTATGGGTCTGTATGTGATTGTGTGTGGTTTTGCGCACATCATTACACTAATTATTTTGAGGCATTACCTGCGAACTAGGAAGCATCTTTTGTTTTGTGGTAGTTTTCTGAAGATTGGGTGGGTTAAAAAACAAGTTTATCTTCTAAACACTCCATTTTGAGCATTTTTTATTATTATTATTTTAGTTTTTGCTTTTTCAATGTCTGAATCTATTGAATTGACTGTGCAGGGTGTATACTTCTGCATCTTTTTATGTTTACAAATGTATGGCAAGCGCAAAATAAATATTTTTTAAAAAAGCAGCTGTGAACATGGTGCAGGCAGGGCTCCACAGCCTCTGGCTCTGTTTACAACAGCACCGCAAATCGGATCACTAGCTCAACTCTGGAGTGATCGGATTATTCAAAGAACATCCAAACACTCATATATCGCAAGGAAACAAAGACAACATAATGAAGCAAACACAAAGATTACAGGCAAAATGTCAAAGATTAAAAGCATTATTACTATATATATTACTGTATATAGTCCAAACGTGCAATATTTTTCCATACTCTCCTAGATACTGTTTTTTTTAATTATTATTACTTTTTTTTTTTTATTATTCTTGCTGCATGCACTTTGTCTTGTTCAAACTGTCACTGCCTGGAGCTACTGTGGCAAGTAAATTTCTCCTATGTGAGATCAATAAAGTCTTATATTATTAACCGTGCACATGTTTCCTGACGTTACATTTATCCGTCGTGTATTCATTCAACTATAGGGTTTGGTTTTTGCTAAAATACTACTAGATTCAAGGAAATGTGTCTTCTGGATTTGACCCATTCTCAAAGACGCCTGGCCCACCTGTGTCACTGTAAAGAGGGCCACCTCTCCACAGATCCGACCTGTAACTTAGCCTGCTTTTCTCCATGGCGATACAAGTAGTTCTATTTCATCCCATGTGCAAAGGGAACATTCAGTGTTTTCAGCACCGCCCTCTGGCCGTCATCTGGGATTCATAGAACCATAGTTACATACGTATCCTTCGCTTTAATGCCATACTGTGGAACATTCCAGACAAAGAAAGAACACTGGAATAATCCTGCTTTAGAGTTGCTACGTCAGCGGCATAAATTTGACTCTGTAATCGTCAATTCCATTTTTCCCATTTTTCTTCTCATTTTGTGAGGCTACAAAACAACAACTTTGATGCTGCCAGAGAACTGCAAACTTCTGCGGTCAAAGTACACAATCACATTTGTAAATAAATAAATTATACATTTTTATTGTTACACTGGAATGATTTAGTATTTTTTTAAAAAAAAACAATATTTGTGAGTTTTGTTTTACTCCTGTAACCTTTTCCTGCATTCATATGAACATTTTCTTCTATCTTAAACGGGAAGTCAAATAAACTTTTATGATCCTTTATATTAAAACAGTGTTCCTCATTCTTAGTTTATTCAAAGTTATACTCGTATTTCAGTTGCTATAATGCACGTTTGACTAATCCTGCATTAGCTTGTATACGAAGCATGAGCGTTTAGAAAATATCAGTTTTCACCTACCCCATACCTCCGCCCACAACCCTGTACTTAACTGTAATTATTCAAAAATAAATTAAATAAACAAGTCCGGTCTGACATTTAGCATCAAAAATAATTTTTCAATCATAAAAACATGCAGAAAACAGTCTACAGTGACATGCTGCTGTGAACAGGAGGGATCTCTGCAGCTTGCCTCTTCACAGATCTGACCTTTTATGTCTCTATGGAGATGGAAATGTTTAATGCCACACTGAAACATTCCAGGCAAAAGCAATAACATGAAGATGAGCAGGTGGCAGAGCCTCCACCTGGAAAGTTCCTTAGTGCAGCTTTTTCTAAACTGATTCTTGCAGAGGCGGAACAGAATCCAGAGGAGCTCACCTTGTGTTGTACTCCAGTCCAAGCCTCCAACAAAAAGTTTCCTGCAAACAGAGAAGGAGAGAAACGCGTCCTCAGCGTCAGTCCTTCAGATGTACACGAGTTTCACAGTTCACCGCCTCGAAAAGACGCGAAAAGACCCACAGCCCCGCACCGCGCACCGTTCACCCGCACCACTCCGAACGACCCGGACAAGAGTAGCGTCCCTCCCGCTCCAGCAGAGCACATGTCCCGCTGTGTGTCCTCCTCCAGGACGTCCCGGAGCATGACCTCCGTCCCGCTGTATGATTCCGGTCCCGCGGTACGAGCCCCGTCCCGGCCGGAGCACAGCGGCTGCCCGCTCCTCTGCGGCGGGAGCCGGACGAGGACGTTCACGGTTCTTGAACTGGTCCTTTAAAAGAGCGCACGGTGGTGTGGTTCATGTCCGGTACCGGCTCACGCAGAGGAGCGGCAGGACCGGAGCGTGAGGCTGCGTGCGGCGGGACGCAGCATCCTTCAGTGCCCGCTAAATGTCCTCGCTCCGGGAAGTCCAGAGGAGACAAACCGCGGCTAGGCTAACCCGCAGCCCGGAGCTAAACACCCGCTCAAAGCCCAAAGTAGACCTGTCCACGGCTCCGGGTGAAGCACAGGACAGTGTGGACACCAGGACAGTCTGTCCCCGGGGAAACGCGCACCGTCACCGACAACTCCGCTACTTCAGACAAGTTTGGTGCGGTGCACCGGGCTAACCGGGCTAACCAGTACGGGGTAACTGTGCGGGGCTAGCGCGGCTAGGCTAGCTCTAGCGCTAGCTGTCAGATGACGGAGACACGAGTGCGCAAACTTTCCCTTACAGCGGAATTACCGCGCGTCCGCGCCGGTAAAGCGGGGGAAGAACGGCTCTTACCCGACTTCATCTCCCACTAAGTTGTTATTCATGTCTGAGGCTGGAGCGCGTGTGTCCGTGGGACCGGTGGAGACTCGGACTGAAGCCGAGAAGGTCACTCCGCTCCGGGTGTAAAGTGGCTCCGTGTGCGCGGTGACGCCGGTGCCACGGTGCGGAGGAGCTGCGGGCTTTAAAGGCGCACGGGCTCTACCTCACGGACACTCCGGCTCCCATTGGCTGGACACGGGCTGCTCCGCTCACTTTGCTCAGAAACACGATCAGCCAACTAGAAAGGAGCGTTATTGGACAAACTGGAGCTGCCTAAACACAGACAGGATTAAATTAGGGGACGCGGCTAAAACTAGAGAACACATTATTTTTGCAACTGGGAAAAGTTGTCTCTGGGCAAATCCATAAGATTTCAAGATAATTTTTATTTGCCATCTGTGCAGTGCGCAAATTTCACAGTCCAGACTCAGGGATTCTAGAGCAGGTTCTTTGTGCGTCAAGGATCAGAGATGAGGAAACGTCAAAGCTCCTCTGGGATGTTCTGCTGATGTTCTGCTGATGTTCTCCACTCTGCCACTAGGTTGTGCCAATGATCCATGTTAGGGTAAAGAACCCTGTGAACCACGTGGTTAAAGTGAACTTGTGTTTCCATGTTCTATTTTGTTTAGATTTAGTGTTTAAATAAATGTTTTTATTTCCATTTTCAGTCACAAACAACATAAACATGCTGAGCACTGCAGGCGCGTCAGGTTTTTCATAAACAGAATATTGTTTTTCTTATGTAACACAAATACTGTTCTTGATTTATATGAAGAAAAACAAAATTATATTATTTTTATTTATATATACAGGGCTATGAATGCATATATAGAACACTGCACATGCATATAACAGTGTGTGTGTGTGTGTATTTATATAACTGTACATGTGTATAAAGAGCAATGTACATGTATATATCCTCCTGACTACCAGAGAAAAAAATGTTTTCCAATTTTTTATTTTTTTGGTTTCCCCAGTTATTTAGAGGACAATGACTACACTGAAAACTTTTTTTTTCTTTTTCAAGTTTTTATTTGAAAAATACAGCATATCCACTGTAGTGGACATCGGAAATTTATTGACGTACAAATGTATCAATTTCCAATCCAGGAACCTCAGTGGTTTCTTGCTCAGAAGCTGACACTCAGCTTTGTATTGTAGCCATGCATTGCTGATTGCGACATCAAAGAAGTGGAAAATTACCCGGATTGTCCATTTCCAAGTATGAGAGGCCATCTTGTAGAAACTAAGCATCCTGTCAGCAAGATCCACACCACCCATGTTGTTGTACTCAGCAATTGACGCTGGTCTTGAAACTTGGACAAACCTTTTTTCTTTCTTGGACTATCTTCTGCGTAGGTCCTGAGGCTCAATGCCGTAGGCAGAGGAGCACATAACCACTGGCTTGTTGTCAAACCATGTAATGATAGTAAGTTCAGGACTTCTTCTGACCACCATCTCAGTTGCTCCTCTTGCTTTCTTTTTGATAGCCTGATCTTCTGTTATTTTGCAATCCCTGGGGATTCTGTTTTTCATTATAGTCCCAGTGCCTGCAAGCCCTTTCTCTGCCAGGATGTCCAAAAGTTTGACTGTAGTGAAGTACCTGTCAAAGAACAGGTGAGAACCTCTGGGAACAGACTCAGCCAGAACTGCTTGTTCTCCAACGCCCTGTCCTGCGGTGACATTGAAAGTGGTCTTCCCCTGGTAGACAACAAAGTCTAAAATAATCGCGCTTGGTGTAGCCAGAACAAACACCTTCAAGCCAGTTGGATGTGGTTTCCCTGGTACATGTTGGCGAATTGGACAGCGGCCAGTAAATGGAATCATTTGCTCATCGATTGACATTTTGCCTGTTCTAGGCTGTCTCAGACATCCCTGCCTCACTTTATCCAGAATTGGCCTAACCTTCCACAAAATGTCTTTCTTTTTCCTCCTCAGACACATCAAGATCAATGACAAGCTTAATAGAACTCCTAAGTTTGTAGAACGGATTTCTGGTCATGGATTCTGCTACTATTTGAAATCTGGTCTTTGAAGCCCAATACATTTGAATGTTTGGATAACCCAAACAGGCCATTTAGATGGAGTACCCAAAGAAAGTCTTCAACTCTTCAGGGGTAGTGTTTAGTGATGTTCCAGAATGAAGGACTCCACGTTGGTTTGTGTACATAGCCATTTTTTCAAACGCAGAGTCATCAATGTACTGTTCAAAATAACAAAGTGGGGTCCAGTTTTGGCGTGTTGTGGCATCACTGCTTAGAATAATTGGAACATCATCTAGTTGGGGGTTGAATCTTAAGGAAAATAATAAAAAATGTCAGTCTTTTCATTTTAAAGATTACACTCATTGTTATAGTAAACTATTACAAAACTGAATTATTCTGAATAGTTTTTTTTTTTTTTCAAAATTATTTGAATGAAATAAATATATAAAATACATTGTAAAATACATAATACTAAGAGAGGACAAAGTCAAGATGTACATTGTAGTCTTGCTCCAGAGCGGACGACGACTGGACACTGACACTTCTTCCTCTGCTTGTCCTGTCTCAACCTCATCCTCAGAGCTCTCTGATTCCTCTGCCTCTCAAACAGTGGATCTTGGTCATCATCATCAGTCAACTCAATCTGAGTTTTCTCCCACAATTTGTAGAAATATTCTCTCTGCTCCTGACCTAGAACCAATTCTTTCAAATTTGAAAAAATAAATACATGACTCCAAATGTCCACTTCGTAGGACATGTGTTAAACACTCAAATTTCATTGTAAAATATTGTTACTTTACTTCAAAAATGGTTTTAATGTGTTCATTAGACATTCATACAAATATAACAATGCAACTTTGATCCAAAATTTGCTTAATAAAAAAGGTATACCACTTACTGTTCTTTTTTCCATAAAATGTGGTTGTATTGATGGCACACATTTTCCTTGAGAAGGAGGAGGGTCTTTTCAAAGCTCCACCCTTATAAGTTTGGTCTCATTTGAAAGCTCTGAATGTCCTCTTTAGATCACAGAAGGAGTTGGTTAGGTAATGTGCAGGGGGTTGGAAATATTTTAGAAAAGAAAAGTCCACTAGCGAGGACAAATATGAACTATGGGTAGTCAGGAGGATATAGAACACTGTGTATATAGAACACTGTGTATATAGAACACCAAACATGCATATAACCCTGTGTGTGCGTATGTGTGTGTATATAGAACATTGTGTATATATAGAACACTGTGTGTGTGTGTGTATAACTGTACATGTGTAGAACACTGTACATGCATATAACACTATGTATATATAGAACACTGTGTGTATAGAACATTGTGTGTGTATATAGAACACTGCACATGTGTATATAAAACACTGTGTGTGTGTGTATGTGCGTGTGTGTGTGTATATATAGAACATTGTGTGTATATAGAACACCGCACATGCATATAACAGTGTATATATAGAACACTGTGTGTGTATAGAACATTGTATATAGAACACTGTGTGTGTGTATATAGAACATTGTGTGTGTGTGCGCGTGTGTGTATAGAACATTGTGTGTATATAGAACAGTATATATACATTATATAGACGGTGCAGGTCGGCAGAAACACCTCGAGCTGCATTAGACTGAGCACAGGAGTCCCCCAGGGCTGTGTGTTCAGTCTGATGCTCTTCACTGACCCACGACTGCACACCGACCTTCAGCACCAATCACATAGTGAAGTTTGCGGACGATACGACTGTGGTGGGTCTCATCTCTAATAACGATGAGACAAACTACAGGAGTGAGGTGAGCCTTCTGACCAAGTGGTGCAGCAATAACAATCTCCTTCTTAAGGTTGAAAAGACCAAGGAGATTGTTATTGACAGTGAGGACCTCTCCTGGACAGCGAACACTACATCACTGGCAAAGAGGGCTCAGAGGTGCCTCTATTTCCTCCGCAAACTGAGGAGAGCTGGAGCCCCCCCACCCATCATGACCACCTTCTACCGAGGCACCACTGAGAGCGTTCTGACCAGCTGCATCACTGTGTGGTACGGGAGCTGCACTGAACAGAACAGGAAAGCCCTGCAGCCCTGAATGCAGCTGGGAGGATCGCTGGTGTCTCTCTCCCCTCCCTCCTGGACATTTTTAACACCCGGCTCACCCGCAGAGCGTCCAGCATTGTGGGTGACCCGAGCCACCCCGCACATAGCCTCTTCAGCCTCCTGCCCCTGGGGGGGAGGTAACGGAGTCTCCGGGCCCACTCCACCAGACTGTCAAACAGCTTCATCCAACAGACTGTCAAACAGCTTCATCTACCAGGCTGTCAGGAGGCTGAACTCTCACCCCCATAGTGGCATAACCTGTATTCCATAAAAAGGCACATCACTCTGGACACTTTAAAAACTGCTGCTAAGGACGACTGTTGCACATTTACTAATGGAATTTTACTACTGTTGTACTGTTGTTTACTACTGTTATTGCACTGGAATGTGGCCATACCTACTCGTCAGATCTCAGAAGCTCTGCAGGGCCTGGTCAGGACTTGGATGGGAGACACTGGGAATTCCAGGTGCCACAGGGGGGCGCCAGTCGCAAAAACTGTTGTTGCGTCCTTAGGCAAGACACTTCACCCACATTGCCTAGTATGAAAGTGTAGTGTGTGTGAGTGTTGGAGGTGGTCAGAGGGGCCGATGGCGCAGATTGGCAGCCTCGCTTCCGTCAGTCTGCCCCAGGGCAGCTGTGGCTACAGAAAGTATCTTACCACCACCAAGTGTGGAGTGAATGAACAATGAACTGTAAAGCGCTTTGGTTGTCATGAAAGAGGCTATATAAATGCTATGAATTAATTATAATTATAATATAATAATAAATTAATATAGAATTACTACTGTTGCACATTTATTTTATCTTAACTTCAATGCACATTCTATTGTACATTACCATTTCACTGCTGCATCTTTCATTGCACATTTTTGATCCACACTGCACATTTTGGACATTAGTAAATAGGTATTTATTTATTATGTTGCACTGATTTTAGATTTAGATTTTTGTCTTAGTTTTTGTTTTGTTTTGTCTTTATAATGCATTTTGTACACTGTCTTTTTCGCACTACCTGGCCAGAGAGAAACGAAATTTTGATTCCAGTGTCTGTGGACACTGGTAGCCCCCATGGCAGAAGATACATCAAGTCCTGTTGTGACGTGAGCCTGTGGACCCACCACCCGCGGGAGGATTCATGGGGGCTGGTGCATTGTATTCTGGGCAGCGGATCTGCTTGGTCTGCTGCCCACGTGACCCAGAAAATGGAAAAGCGGAAGAAGATGAATGAATGAATGAATGTTGAACACATAAGGCAGAATTGGACAATTAAAGCTAACTTTGAACTTTGATCTTTTGGAGCTTTGAACACTGTACACTTTGTGTTCCGCTCATGATGGTCTACAAACTGGATGAGGTGGGGCTGTTTTGGCGGGGCCTCTGCTGGTTTAGTCCTGGTTCAGTTGTGGTTCAGTCCTGGTTCGGGATTTTTGATAAGGTCTTGTCTAATTAACCCCACAGGCTCATTCTGGGTAATCAGTAACATTTTATGAACTTTGAGCTGATACTGAAGAGGTGCATTATCTGTGACCTGACCTCTGACCCCAGGACCACAGGCCAAAGTGAGCTGCATACATCTGTAATACAGCCGAGATAAAACAAACACGTGGAACTGAACTGGGAACATTCAGGGAACATTCAGGAGGAGACCAAGAGGAGGTTATTTTTTTTTACTTTACTTCTCAGCTTTTTCACACAGACTTCACTTAAAGGGATAGTGTGGGTTTTTTTCCCCAAAAGATCAAGGATCAAAGTCAGCTTTATTGTCAATTCTGCCATATGTGTTCAACAGTGAATTGATATTTCGTTTCTCTCTGGTCAAGTAGTGCAAAAAGACAATATAAAGACAAAACACAACAAAAACTATCAAAGACAAAAATCTAAATCTAAGATCTAAAATCTGAAAGCAGTGCAACATAATAAATAAATACCTATATACAGATGTCCAAAAGTGTGCAGTGTTGCATCAAAAATGTGCAATGGAAGATACAGCAGTGAGATGGTAATGTGCAATAGAATATGCATTGAAGTTAAGATAAAAATAAATGTGCAACAGTAGAAATTCCAGTGCAATAACAGTAGTAAACAACAGTACAACAGTAGTAAAATTCCAGTAGTAAATGTGCAGTAAATGTGCAATAACAGTGGTAAACAACAGTACACAACAGTAAACAACAGTGAATCTGTATGGCTTCCCCTTCATCAGTGTCCTGAGATTAACACAGACTTACCCATGACAGCGTGATCTGGTCCCGGTTCTCCTCCGGTAACATAGCTCATGAACGTAGTTCCGGAAAGTTCGCGGGGACAGTTAATAAAGCTTGGACACGGCCGCAGTTTCGTTTGTCACACGGAAGTAAAGCAGAATGTTGCGGCTTCCAAACTCAAACCTTTTAGCCGCCGAGAATATGAGGTTGGGCCCTATGGCTCGCAGATTTGTGACGCGCAAAGAGGAGGCTATGGTGACAGATACGCTGAGATTCAGATACTGTATGTTTTGTGCATTTATTACAAAAAGAGCGCACACAGCTATGACAGCGCAGCACGCACACACCCACACTCACGTGACCCACCGCCTCTGCCGCACACACACACACACACACACACAAACGCACCGTGCACCTCATCTCAATTATGTCTCCTACACAGAAGGAAGTTGGTCGGCGTTCAATACGTCGTCGATGATTGGTCAAAATTAGTAAAAATTGCGGAAAAGTTGCGGTGATTGGTCAAAATTGCAACACCGCCCTGAATTCGCGGGGATTGGCTGAAGTTGCGTTGAAGTTGCAAATCGCAACATCGCGAATTCCTGGAGGGTCTGACTGACCACTTGCCTGGAAGAATCCATGACTCATCGCTGTACCAGCGAGTGAGTCTGGTAACGCTTGGTCCAGAATGCGCTGCTGTTGCGCTTAGACAGACAGCTAAGTGAACCAATCAGAGATTGCGCCATCTTGATTCAAAACTGAGGCGGAACTTCCGCTGCCTAAGAGTGACTTTGCGGGCAAAGGCGGGGGCACTGACGTCACCATCTTTGAACGAATCAGAATCGCGGAGTCCGTTTGTAACCGGAGGAGCGAGGGTGGATGGAGGGTGTCCAAATGGTCCACAGGTTTTATTCACCAAACCGAGTCAGAAATAAAAAAAAACATGAAAACATGCACTTTAGAGGAACTGTTTGTAAGTTTTTAACTTTAAATGTGACAAACTTGACGTCTCTGTCTCCAGATACGAGGTGTTTCATGTTCAAATCAAAAAGAGCTTTTCCTGATAACTATTGTAATACATATTTAGATCGATCGAGTAGCCTAGACTAGATTATTATCAAGGGCATCAAAACAACAATACAAAACACACAAGCTCAACTCAACCAAAGTGATACATTACAGGGATAAATAAAGGATAATAATTAAAAAAAAAAAAATTGCATTAGCCCTACTGGCCCTAAAGTGCACTTTTATATTGCACTTCTCCCTCGCTGGCCTTGAGGTGCAGTACACTTCCTTGTTTACGATGCTTTGGTCTTATTCAGAGTCAAGATGGATCGAGGAATAAATGAGTTTTATATCTATTTCTTTTACATTGTGGCTGTCCATTTATTATTGGATTAAAAAAAAAAAGATAAGAGTTAAAGTGAAATCCTGACTTATTTGAGTCATTCCAGAATTGGGGGACATTTTGGTTTTTAAAATTCTTGAAAAATAAGCCTTCACTTTTCTGATTTTCTGCTACATATTCATCAATAATAGGTAATAAACTATCAAATGCTTGATTAGCTCAGCTTATGGATCAATGGTACAATTTTTATTATCTGATTTATTTAGTTTATTTATTGATTTCCTCTAATCACAGTAACAGGGTTGCAGGTAACAGGGTTGCAGATCCGCACTAATGTTCACTTTATCGCAGGAGTAGAAGCTGTTTAGCTGTTACTGCTAATCAAGAGGAAAAACTTATTTATGCAAATAAGTAAAGGAAAAATAATAATAATGGTCTTATTCTGCTCATTTGCATAACAGGGTTGCATGAGGCAGAGTGAGACATTCAATCAAGGCTAACGATGTTATAAAAATATGAAAAATAGAAGAGAAGACAAACCTTTGCTCTGCCCATTCTTTTGGAAAACTGTTTGATGACGTCAAGTCCAGGGGATCATGTGGTTCACTGTTGATTGATTGATTGATTGATCATGTGGTTCTGCTTTCTTCTTCTTCTACCAGGCTAAAAATGTTCTGGTAACAGGGTTGGTGCATGTTGTGGGACACATGTTCCATGAATAATAATTATTATTTGAAATATTATGTCTATTAAAACAAATGTTCCACAGTTACAAGAGATGGAAATGAAACAAATAATACAAAAAACGAGATTTAAATTTAATTTTAACTGTTTTATTTGAGATTCAGTTTGGTCATTAGAGGGGTGGGACAAGAGGAAAATGGCATTTTGGGGGTACTCCAGATTTATTTGGTATTTTAAAAACTATTTTCAAACATTCTTTTTTTTCTCTTAGTTTTTTTTTTAATTTGGTCTCAGGACAAGTAAATTCACTCAGAAACTGTGTTTTAGTATTTTGTATGTGGATTATTTAATATTTGATGGGTGGGACGTAAAATGTCCTGCAATTCTGAAATTTGGCCAATCCAGGCTTGTCAAATCCTCAGTTCCGTCTCTAACCAGAGGCGGCGCTGTAACACCGGGGCACAAACTGCTCAGGACCAGGGGAAGTGTCAGGGTTATTTTAACTTTGTCTAAAGAAACAGTTTAGTCAAAAGTTTCACCTGTGTGAGAACACCTGGAATAAATTGGATTTTTGGGGAATAAACTCGATTTTTGTCGGAATAAACTGGATTTTGGGGGGAATAAACTGGATTTTTCAAATACTGTACATTATTGAAATCAATAAACAGCAGCTGTACTTGTTCATATTAAGGAAATACAACTTTTTTCCCCGAACAACTATCATAAGTCCAGTTTATGATAACCACTTAGTATATGGCGCCTCTGAAAATATAAACCAGTACCACAAGACATCAGCCAGTGTTTAATCGATTGATTTCCTTCTATGTATTAATCAATGAATTAATCAGTCTTGTCTAAAGTTCATTTGGGCTTCACCTGTTCGATTCGTTTCTCTTTCAGATCGTGTTGGAGAAGTCATCTGTTAGAAGTTTTATTGACCCGTGTCCTCGTGCCGTGGGTGACACCAGCTGTCCCCGCGCGCGCGCGCACAGAGCACCCACTCCCGCGCGCGCGCCCTGCTTCACATGAACAGAATGTGCCTGGACATTAGAAATGTGTTCACCCGGATCGTGAGGTTCGTGATCAAACGTTACTCTTTTTTTTTTTCTTTTTTTTTCTGCTGCAGAAGGTTTCCACGTATTGATTATTAATTAGGCACTGATTGGAACTCGCGCATGCATTAAAAGTGACACTTGTTTAGCTGATCCATATTATTTGAAATTATCATTATTTCAATATTTCCAAAGTGCACAGTCCTTCCGTTCACTGATGTTTTATGTCCTCCTGTTGTCCCCGTTCCTCCTCCGGGACAGTCCCGCAGTAGTCCCCGCACTAGTCGCGCACTAGTCCCCGCACTAGTCCCACAGCAGTCCCCGCACTAGTCCCGCACTAGTCCCCGCAGTAGTCCCGCAGTAGTCCCGCACTAGTCCCGCAGTAGTCCCGCACTAGTCCCGCAGTAGTCCCGCAGTAGTCCCGCACTAGTCCCGCAGTAGTCCCGCACTAGTCCCGCAGTAGTCCCGCAGTAGTCCCCGCACTGGTCCCCGCACTGGTCCCCGCACTAGTCCCGCACTAGTCCCGCAGTAGTCCCGCACTAGTCCCCGCACTAGTCCCGCACTAGTCCCCGCACTGGTCCCGCACTAGTCCCCGCACTGGTACCGCACTAGTCCCCGCACTAGTCCCGCACTAGTCCACGCACTAATCCCGCACTAGTCCCGCACTAGTCCCCGCACTAGTCCCGCACTAGTCCCCGCACTAGTCCCGCACTAGTCCCGCACTAGTCCCCGCAGTAGTCCCCGCACTAGTCCCGCACTAGTCCCGCACTAGTCCCCGCACTAGTCCCCGCACTAGTCCCCGCAGCAGTCCCCGCAGTAGTCCCGCACTAGTCCCGCACTAGTCCCGCACTAGTCCCCGCACTAGTCCCCGCACTAGTCCTCGCACTAGTCCCGCACTAGTCCCGCACTAGTCCCGCACTGGTCCCCGCACTGGTCCCCGCACTAGTCCCGCAGTAGTCCCGCACTAGTCCCCGCACTAGTCCCGCACTAGTCCCCGCACTAGTCCCGCACTAGTCCACGCACTAGTCCCGCACTAGTCCCGCAGTAGTCCCGCACTAGTCCCCGCAGCAGTCCCCGCAGCAGTCCCCGCAGTAGTCCCCGCACTAGTCCCGCACTAGTCCCCGCAGTAGTCCCCGCACTAGTCCCGCACTAGTCCACGCACTAATCCCGCACTAGTCCCCGCACTAGTCCCCGCACTAGTCCCGCACTAGTCCCGCAGTAGTCCCGCACTAGTCCCGCACTGGTCCCGCACTGGTCCCGCATTAGTCATGTTTCTTAATGTTTAATGTTTGTCTGAGTGATTATTGTTTTATTACTGATTTTGCTTCTGTACAGTGTCTTTGAGTGTCTTGAAAAGCGGTCTATAAATAAAAATTATTATTATTATTATTATTATTATTATTATTATTATTATTATTATTATTATTATTATTATTATTATTATTATTATTATTATTATTATTATTATTATTATAGTCCCACAGGAGTGAGTGTTCTTTTGTCTCGTGATGATCTTGGGTCGCGGGGGCGCGCTCTCGCACGTCTGCGCGTCTACGGCGCTGCGTGCGTGTGCGCGCGTGTGACCTGTACTTAAATTCTTGTCCCGTCAGCACTTTGGGCTCGATAAAACTCTCCTCCGGGACGCGGTCTGCCTCTTGCGCGTGGACACGGGCCGGACACGGACACGACATGACCACCGCCGCTCAGCCCATCTTCTCCAAGGGAGAGGACTGCAAGGCCGCCTGGCACGATGCGAGCGCCGGGTACAACGAGGCCGACACGCACCTGGAGATCATGGGCAAGCCCGTGATGGAGCGCTGGGAGACGCCGTACATGCACTCTCTGGCCACCGTGGCCGCGTCCAAAGGTATTCACGCACTCACGCATACGCGGCCTGGGCGGAGGTGGGTGCGGGACCGCCGCCTGCTGGGTGTCCGATAATGGAAACATGGCAGGCTACGGGGTACAGATCACGCGTGGAGTTTTTGCGCGGTGTTTGGGTTCTTTGGAAGTTTAAATAGTGAGTTAGACGATTTTCTTAAACGAATCAAACTAAAGGCTCCGTGCAAATATTAGATCAGAATAAAAATAATCATTCATAAATCTGCTCCTGATGTGTCAAAGTTTGGATTGTGAGATCTTTATGCACTCGTCCTGCTGTGATCACTGGTGTTTTATGGTCTGATCCAGCAACAAAATAAACAGTTCATATTTTTAGGATTGTCCCTTTAAGAAGTTGTGAAGAATAAACCGCTGAATATGATGACAGTTTAAAGTGTTGGTTTATTACCGTTCATCCACATTCTGTACTGAAACTGATTCAAAGAAAAGAAAACATATGCTAGTGTTTCACAGTTTCAGTGTTTCACACAGTTTCAGTGTTTCACAGTTTCAATGTTTCACACAGTTTCAGTGTTTCACAGTTTCAGTGTTTCGCTCTTCTGTCCTCTGCATTTGTTCTTCATGTTGAACTGTTCATTTTTCACTGGTGTTTCAGTGTGACACATCAGAAGTTCATTAGTGGAGTTTTCCTGAGCACGTGCTGTTATCAGAGCTGTAGTGAGCGACGTGTAGTGGGAGACACGTGCACACTCCTGTGTGTGTGTGTGTGTGTGTGTGTGCGCGCACGTGTGTGACTGCAGCTGTCGGCTCCACTCACCGCCCTGCGTCAGGACCCTACAGAGAACCAGCTCATCTGCCGCTTTGAAAACAGACACTCACACACACCCTAGGTTGTGTGTGTGACAACACACACCCTAGGAGACGAGTGTGTACAGACATGAACTCTACAACACTAGTAACCCTAACCGGCTCATCTGCCTCTTTGAAAACAGACACGGACACACCCCAGGAGACGAGCGTGAACGAACACACACCTGAGGAGACATGTGTGTGACAACACACACCCTAGGAGACACATGTGTGTGACAACACACACCCTAGGAGACATGTGTGTGACAACACACACCCTAGGAGACACATGTGTGTGACAACACACACCCTAGGAGACATGTGTGTGACAACACACACCCTAGGAGACACGTGTGTGTGACAACACACACCCTAGGAGACACGTGTGTGTGTGACAACACACACCCTAGGAGACACGTGTGTGTGACAACACACACCCTAGGAGACACATGTGTGTGACAACACACACCCTAGGAGACACATGTGTGACAACACACACCCTAGGAGACACACGTGTGTGACAACACACACCCTAGGAGACACATGTGTGTGACAAGACATGCCCTAGAGGTGCGGTTGGAGGTGTGGTTGGAGGTGTGGTCAGAGGTGTGGTCGGAGGTGGGGTCAGAGGTGCGGTCGGAGGTGCGGTAGGAGGTGCGGTAGGAGGTGTGATCAGAGGTGCGGTCGGAGGTGCGGTCGGAGGAGCGCAGTGTTCTGATTGGACGGTGGGGGTCGGAGGCAGGTTGGAGGGATGTGGACATGTGTAGATGGAGCAAACTGGATGAGCCAGAGCCCAGGTCAGACGGGCTGGTTCAGTCCAGGAGACTCTGCAGTAAAATAATCCGTCCTGGAGCAGTGTGGGAGGACAGCACTCTGATCAGAACATGGACTCTACAGGAGAGCTCAGGCATCCTTAAAGGTTCACACGAGGCAAGTGTGTGAGGACCTCTATGTGCACCTACAGCACGAGCACCCTACAACACAACACGAGTGTGGAGAGGGAGCACCCTTAATGAGAACACCCTGCAAAGATGTGCAGGAGGCCGTACATCCTGGGCCTACAGTTTTCACAGTTTTCTCCACACTGACAGAGTTTTAGCTTTTGCATAATTTTCATAATTCCTCACCCTGAGTGAGGCGCTCTGTGCAGAACATTTACTTTTCTTTATGCTGTTCTACAGTACAGCTGAAGCTGAAATGCCAAGTCTATTTATAAGCAAGAAAATAAATGCAACTGACCTTTCTACTGCTGTGGCTGTCCAGCAGGGCCGCTCCTGGGGCCCTGTGTTCAATGTTCTTAGGGGCCCTTAGTTTTGCACTCATGATACCGTCGTAAAGATATAAACCATCTTCTGCCAAGAATGAGCAAAGGAACCAGACACGAGAGTGAATTTTTCTAACACTGACACTTTGATTATTGAGAGGAAACAGAACGAGTCTCTGCGGGCCTCTTCTGGTCATCCGTACATTGCACATTGCTCTGTACTTTCGTCATTCTTATTTTCTTAATCTGTGACACACGAAGGATTCTGCAGCATCCTGTAATTTGGTCCAAATGTAAAAAATGTGCAGCTGTCCACAGGAGGCGCCCACAGCCTGCGGCGCTTTGTTGTGACGACGTTTACGGCGACGTGAGCGCTCATTGGGAGCCACAGTTTTCTAATGTAGGAGTCAGCGCACTCGTTTCTTTTATGAAGTCGTTTTAGATCAGTATTGTGGTTTTAAAATGTTCAGATTATGATCCACAGGGGTCATAGATGATCACTATAGACCCACACGAGCAGGTTTAAGAGAGAATAGTAGGTTTGGTCAGTACTGCTATGCCTCGAGGTGGAGAATTCGATTATATTAAGCTTGCGACAAACAATAGCATTTTTTTGACATTCAGATTAAATAATGCAGCTGTCTTTGTCATAAAACATCTTGTAGCGTGTGTTCTTTCAGTCTGTATAGTAGGAATGCACGATATATCGGCATTAACATCGGTATCGGCCGATATTGCCAAAATTTTAATATATCGGTATCAGCCCGATGTGTAAAAGTAGGCCGATATTAACGACCGATATTTGTCAGTACAGTAATCCCACGAATTAACGTTTTCTCACATTTCTCTCTCGTTTAAACACTCAAACTTTCGTAGATTTTCAACAAAATGTATTAGTAGTGAAGCGTGGGGGGGGGCACATGCGCTCATCATGCTCAAATCCGTGATAGCGCAGCGAGACCGCACGTCCCACCCGGGGCTGGGAGCACGAGACCCGTGTCCAAACCGAGCCTCCTCTAGACCAGGTCTAAACCAGGATTAAACCACCGTGTGCGGCTCTTTGCTGGTTCCGTGCATTAATCCTGGTTTAGACCTGGTCTAGTCCTGGTTTAGTCCAGGTCTAGACCTGGTTTAGTCCTGGTCTGGTCCTGGTCTGGTCCTGGTCTAGTTCCAGTCTGGTCCCCCCCGCGTCCCCCATCTATAACATCAATCAGCAAAGGACCCTTAGCCAATCAAGACGCAGAACACAATGTTACACTATTTAAAAAAAATTGAAATTGAAAAAAATGTATAAATAAATCAGGAGTCAAATCACGTTTTGAAAATAAAAGAAGACATTCGAAAATTAATTTTGCATGATTTTCAGTCTGTATAAAATGTTATCTCAAAATTAAGGATAAATAAATCTCGGTATCGGCTAATATTGGTATCGGCCGATATCAGCAACATTAATATTGGATATCGGTATCGGCTAAAATGTTCACATCGGGGCATCCCTAGTCTCTACTACGCTATTACATTAGCTCCAATGTATTTTCAATGGGAGCGTTGGCATTAGCCTCCAAACACCACAAACACTGCAGAGACCGTTTGTCTGCGCTGTCAAAAAGTCTAAATTCATGTTTTTAGTGTGCTGTCCAATTAAAATAAAGGGGACAGAAAGTTATTGTGAGTAGTACCAGGCGGCGTGTATTAAAATTCTAAACATGTGACTCGTGGAAGGGGCTAATCCGATTAAACGTTCACGACATTCTAGCTTCTTCCATTGGAAAATTTGCTTTCTGACTTTCAGGTTTCAGATTTGCTGACCTGATTTATACTTAACACATGCTCTCGGTCAGTTCGACTAAACAAAAATGACATTATTCATTGATAATAACCTCAGAAAGCAGCGCCGCTTGTAAATGAAAATAGGTACACCTGTAACGATTTGCTGGACGATTGATTGACCGAGAAATTATTCTGATAAACGACAATATTGACATTTTGAGACCATTTTCAACTAATATGACAATGGAATAAAAATGCAAATACACCCTTTCAAAGATCATCAATAAACTTCACTTTCTAAAGAGCGTTTAACACAGGAACTGCAAGACAACCAAAAACAAAAGGCCTAAATAAAAAATGAATAAAATCGACTTGTGAACATAAGAATAGCCTGTTGTAGTTTAACGTTTGTGGAGATTTAAAGTAACAAATTATTAACAATTTCCTCCCCATTCTCCAACAAATATAAAGAAAGTTTGGAAATCCATAATATTTTCCTCAATATCTCTTCGGCTTGTGGTGAACGTCGGCCTGTCCGCCCGTTGGTCTGACGTGTTTAATAAAAGGTCGCACTTTGTTAAAATGACATTATTGCCGGAGCCCTTGTTAACTATTCAAACATTATATATCAAAAGTGTTTAATAATCTGACATCAGCCCAAAAACAGTTCACTTCCGATTGTCTTATGGCAGAGAAACTACTTTTAATGTCGTGGAAGGGGCCGTCAGAGGCTCTAAAACGTGGCTTTCACTAATACGATTTTGTAAACTAATGAATTTTAAGAAAGTGTGGCAACCTCAATGTGAGATTTATTTGAACAACTAAAATTATGGTCATGAGCTCTGGATAATGACCGAAAGGATGAGATCGCCGATACAAGCGGCTGAAATGAGTTTCCTTCGCAGAGTGGCTGGGCGCTCCCTTAGAGATAGGGTGAGGAGCTCAGTCACACAGGAGGAGCTCGGAGTAGAGCCGCTGCTCCTCCACGTCAAGAGGAGCAGCTGAGGTGGCTCGGGCGTCTGTTCCGGACGCCTCCTGGACGCCTCCCTCGGGAGGTGTTCCGGGCATGTCCCACCGGGAGGAGGCCCCGGGGAAGACCCAGGACACGCTGGAGGGACTATGTCTCCCGGCTGGCCTGGGAATGCCTTGGAGGAAGTGTCTGGGGTGAAGGAGAAGGTCTGGGAGTCCCTGTTTAGACTGTTGCCCTGGCGACCCGGCCCCGGATAAGAGGAAGAACATGGATGGATGGAAAACTAAAATGATATAACAGATTGGTCTACATTGGTCTAGATTGTTACAGTCCACAGTACTTACTGTGCATCTTTTCCCACCTGGACACGGGCAGAACATGCAAACTCCATCCATGTTCATGGTGTGTGCAGGTGGGCGTGTCCTGGAGATCGGTTTCGGTATGGCCATCGCTGCCACCAAAGTGGAGTCGTTCCCCATCGAAGAACACTGGATCATCGAGTGTAACGACGGAGTGTTCGCTCGCCTGGAGAACTGGGCCAAGTCACAGCCACACAAGGTACACGTGTGCATGTTCTACCTGTGTAAGTGTGCATGTTCTCTACATGTAACTGTGCATGTTCTCTACGTGTAACAGTGTGCATGTTCTCTACATGTAACAATGTGCATGTTCTCTACGTGTAACAATGTGCATGTTCTCCCTGTGTAACAGTGTGCATGTTCTCTACATGTAACTGTGCATGTTCTCTACGTGTAACAATGTGCATGTTCTCTACGTGTAACAATGTGCATGTTCTCTACTTGTAACAGTGTGCATGTTCTCCCTGTGTAACAGTGTGCATGTTCTCCCTGTATAACAGTGTGCATGTTCTCCCTGTGTAACAGTGTGCATGTTCTCTACGTGTAACAGTGTGCATGTTCTCTACGTGTAACAGTGTGCATGTTCTCTACATGTAACAGTGTGCATGTTCTCCCTGTGTAAGTGTGCATGTTCTCCCTGTGTAACAGTGTGCATTTTCTCTACGTGTAACTGTGCATGTTCTCCCTGTGTAACAGTGTGCATGTTCTCTACGTGTAACAGTGTGCATGTTCTCCCTGTGTAACAGTGTGCATGTTCTCCCTGTGTAACAGTGTGCATGTTCTCTACGTGTAACAGTGTGCATGTTCTCTACGTGTAACAGTGTGCATGTTCTCTACGTGTAACAGTGTGCATGTTCTCCCTGTGTAACAGTGTGCATGTTCTCTCTGTGTAACAGTGTGCATGTTCTCTACGTGTAACAGTGTGCATGTTCTCTACGTGTAACAGTGTGCATGTTCTCTACGTGTAACAGTGTGCATGTTCTCCCTGTGTAACAGTGTGCATGTTCTCTACGTGTAACAGTGTGCATGTTCTCCCTGTGTAACAGTTTGCATGTTCTCCCTGTGTAACAGTGGACACACCAGTCCAGAACATCTTCGTTTGAGATGGGCTGGACTATATTTGTGAATATACTAAAAGAATGATGGAGCAGAGGAGAAGGTCAGAGGAACAGGAGAGCGTCAGACTGAGCAGAGGGTCAGATGGAGGAGAGAAGGTCAGAGGAAGAGAGGAGAACGTCAGAGGGACAGAGGAGAACGTCAGACTGAACAGAGGGTCAGATGGAGGAGAGGAAAAGGTCAGTGGAACAGAGGAGAGGGT
Organism: Paratrypauchen microcephalus; assembly: GCA_036785185.1. Lineage (NCBI taxonomy): Eukaryota > Metazoa > Chordata > Actinopteri > Gobiiformes > Gobiidae > Paratrypauchen > Paratrypauchen microcephalus. The sequence continues at coordinate 4,698,380 of JAVJIX010000077.1, read as the reverse complement.
TGGATGGAGCAGAGAACGTCAGAGGGACAGAGGAGAGAGGGCCAGATGGAGCATGGGAGAAGGTCAGAGGAGAATGGCAGAGGAGCAGGCCAGATGGAACAAAGGAGCAGAGGAGAAGGTCAGAGGGAAAGAAAAGAGGGCCAGGCTGAGCAGTGGAAAGAAAGAAAGAAACCAAAACAGAAAAAGGCACATTTTGTTCATTTTGTTCCATTCTACATTTAAATTCCATCCACGTGAAGACGAGATGATCCTCTGTTCTGTCTCACTTCTTCTTCTGCCTCCAGGTGGTTCCTCTTAAAGGCCTGTGGGAGGAAGTCGTCCCCACCCTGCCAGACAACCACTTCAACGGTACGAACCAAACCTCCACAACGCACCAGAACTAAACCAGGACTGAACCTGGACTAAACCAGGACTGAACCTGGACTAAACCAGGACTGAACCAGGACTAAACCAGGACTGAACCTGGACTAAACCAGGACTGAACCAGGACTAAACCAGGACTGAACCAGGACTAAACCAGGACTAAATCAGGACTGAACCAGAACTAAACCAGGACTAACCCAGGACTGAGGTTTTGTTAAGTAAAAGTACAGATCTACTTCAGGACATGCGACAGATTCAGAAATAAAGACGTAACTTCATTATATTTAAAAATTTTCTACAAATTTTGCCTTTTGTCTCGTTTAAAAATGTTGGAGAAGTTACACAATAATTCTGATTAGGCAAATACAGATAAACGAATGCAATTTTATTTAGCTAAATGAAGGTTTAAACTGACAGAGTGTCAGAACTAAACCAGGTCTAGAAGAGGACTAAACCAGGACTAAACCAGGACTAGTTCCTCTGTGACCTTCCAGGAGCCTTGACTCTTGACTCTGCTGATAATCACTGATCGATATTGTGAGTGGCTGATAACAGTGAACTGAAGTCATAAATATTTCTTCATTTAATCAATTTTCAATCAAATACTTTTACTTGATAATACTGATATGTAGTACAGTGTAGCAGTACTCTTGAGGAAAAGTTGTGCTTCATCTTCGCACTGTGAATAAAGTGACAAAAACTTTGCGTGACAGTCTGAAATGATTTGAACATTTGTTTCTTGCAGCTCCTTGAAAACACCAGATTTTGTGTCCTTCAGATTATAACTCAGACGTTCTGTCCAGACAGTTCCTCTTTAAATTACTCTTATTTGAGTAGTAGTTTTAACTTTTTAACTTACTTAACGCCACAATGTGTCATGTTTTAGCCCCCCCAAAAAAGACTCCAATAAAATCATTTAGTTTTTAATTTTAGTTTTTATTGCACTGAAAAACATGTGTCCTTGATGTGAGCGAGCTTGCATCTCCACAAACCTGATTCTTATTTGGTCTGGAGTAGAGCCTTCTCCTGATGGTTTCCGTGGAAATATTTCTTCAGATATAATCTCCTACAGTGTGTCATAAAACGTATTTATCTCCATGGAGAGCGTTCTGAAGTCTGGTTTTAACTTTGTTTCCCTGGAATCTGCTGACGACCTGCCACCCTCATAAAGTCACAAACTGTGGTAGCTTCTTGGACCAATACTTTATACTTGAACATTTTGAAGTAAAGACACGACTGTTGGATATTGATAAAGTAAATGTCTCCTGTGTGAGTTGTGAACACTAAAACATCCATTTGTTGCAGGAATCCTGTACGACACCTACCCCCTGTCAGAAGACAAGTGGCACACACATCAGTTTGACTTCATCAAGGTAACAGTCCCAAGATGGCTGCCTCAGGCGCTCTAGAGTCCACGGGTCTGATTCTGTGTGAAAACTCAGCGGTGCCAAACCTGCGGCCCTCCAAGACCTGTCCCATCCTGTTTTTAGGAGCAGTGGGCAGCACATGACTGCGCCCGGGGACCATCTCCATGATCTTCTTGCTTCGGTTTGGTCAGGACCTCAGCTGGAGGATTTTACCTTTGGCGCATGTTTTGGGTTGATGGGGGAAACCGGAGTGCCCGGAGGAAACCCACCCAGACACAGGGAGAACATGCAAACTCCACACAGAAAGGCCTGGGCGACCCGGGGATCGAACCCAGAACCTTCTTGCTGTGAAGCATGAGCGCTAGCTGCTCAGCCACCGTGCCGCCAAATGGGAAACCTGTGCGCTCGGCAGTGACAGACTGGGCGGTCTGGCATTTGGGCACATGCCAGAAGGGCCGCGGCCCCGCATCTCACCTGAGGCCACGAGTACGAGACCGAGGCCGCCCACTTTCAGCCCCAGTGCGTCCTTCTCCGCGAGCCGTGGAGCATGAGGAAGGATGCCCCCCCTCCGTCCCCGCCGTTCCATGGTCTTCGGGGCCGCTTGTAGGTGCAAAATGCCAGGGCCGTTTTTTTTATCCCAGTCCGTCACTGGTGCTCGGTGTGTTTGCAACAAGTGGCGGTGCTCAAGGAAAATGATCTTAAACGCCATTAGACACTGATACAGATGCACCTGTGCTAAAAGATGTCAATATTCTGAAGAACTGAATTGAAGAAGCAGCTTGGATGAGCTGAGAAACGTATTCGACCAAATAAACTTTTGTCCAGTTGACAAATTGAATTTCTCCTTTTGCAGTATAACGTTGACGTTGAAACCCACAGGCCCCGTCCTCCATCTGACGTTATAACATCACCAAATTCTAGAAATGACTTAATACTTCATTTCTTGGACCACTAATTTGTACGTGTACTTGAGTCATTTTTGTGTATTAAAGCTGTGTGCCGTTTCAGGGTCGTGTAGTAAAGCTGTGTGCCGTTTCAGGGTCGTGTATTAAAGCTGTGTGCCGTTTCAGGGTCGTGTATTAAAGCTGTGTGCCGTTTCAGGGTCGCGTATTAAAGCTGTGTGCCGTTTCAGGGTCGTGTATTAAAGCTGTGTGCCGTTTCAGGGTCGCGTAGTAAAGCTGTGTGCCGTTTCAGGGTCGCGTATTAAAGCTGTGTGCCGTTTCAGGGTCGCGTATTAAAGCTGTGTGCCGTTTCAGGGTCGCGTATTAAAGCTGTGTGCCGTTTCAGGGTCGTATTGTAAAGCTGTGTGCCGTTTCAGGGTCGCGTATTAAAGCTGTGTGCCGTTTCAGGGTCGCGTATTAAAGCTGTGTGCCGTTTCAGGGTCGCGTATTAAAGCTGTGTGCCGTTTCAGGGTCGCGTATTAAAGCTGTGTGCCGTTTCAGGGTCGCGTATTAAAGCTGTGTGCCGTTTCAGGGTCGCGTATTAAAGCTGTGTGCCGTTTCAGGGTCGCGTATTAAAGCTGTGTGCCGTTTCAGGGTCGCGTATTAAAGCTGTGTGCCGTTTCAGGGTCGCGTATTAAAGCTGTGTGCCGTTTCAGGGTCGCGTATTAAAGCTGTGTGCCGTTTCAGGGTCGCGTATTAAAGCTGTGTGCCGTTTCAGGGTCGTATTGTAAAGCTGTGTGCCGTTTCAGGGTCGCGTATTAAAGCTGTGTGCCGTTTCAGGGTCGCGTATTAAAGCTGTGTGCCGTTTCAGGGTCGCGTATTAAAGCTGTGTGCCGTTTCAGGGTCGCGTATTAAAGCTGTGTGCCGTTTCAGGGTCGCGTATTAAAGCTGTGTGCCGTTTCAGGGTCGCGTATTAAAGCTGTGTGCCGTTTCAGGGTCGCGTATTAAAGCTGTGTGCCGTTTCAGGGTCGCGTATTAAAGCTGTGTGCCGTTTCAGGGTCGCGTATTAAAGCTGTGTGCCGTTTCAGGGTCGCGTAGTAAAGCTGTGTGCCGTTTCAGGGTCGCGTAGTAAAGCTGTGTGCCGTTTCAGGGTCGCGTAGTAAAGCTGTGTGCCGTTTCAGGGTCGTATTGTAAAGCTGTGTGCCGTTTCAGGGTCGCGTATTAAAGCTGTGTGCCGTTTCAGGGTCGCGTATTAAAGCTGTGTGCCGTTTCAGGGTCGCGTATTAAAGCTGTGTGCCGTTTCAGGGTCGCGTATTAAAGCTGTGTGCCGTTTCAGGGTCGCGTATTAAAGCTGTGTGCCGTTTCAGGGTCGCGTATTAAAGCTGTGTGCCGTTTCAGGGTCGCGTATTAAAGCTGTGTGCCGTTTCAGGGTCGCGTATTAAAGCTGTGTGCCGTTTCAGGGTCGCGTATTAAAGCTGTGTGCCGTTTCAGGGTCGCGTATTAAAGCTGTGTGCCGTTTCAGGGTCGCGTATTAAAGCTGTGTGCCGTTTCAGGGTCGCGTAGTAAAGCTGTGTGCCGTTTCAGGGTCGCGTAGTAAAGCTGTGTGCCGTTTCAGGGTCGCGTAGTAAAGCTGTGTGCCGTTTCAGGGTCGCGTAGTAAAGCTGTGTGCCGTTTCAGGGTCGTGTAGTAAAGCTGTGTGCCGTTTGTTTCAGGGTCGTGTATTAAAGCTGTGTGCCGTTTCAGGGTCGTGTATTAAAGCTGTGTGCCGTTTCAGGGTCGTGTATTAAAGCTGTGTGCCGTTTCAGGGTCGTGTATTAAAGCTGTGTGCCGTTTCAGGGTCGTGTATTTAATTAAAGTTGTGTGCCGTTTCAGGGTCGTGTATTAAAGCTGTGTGCCGTTTCAGGGTCGTGTATTAAAGCTGTGTGCCGTTTCAGGGTCGTGTAGTAAAGCTGTGTGCCGTTTCAGGGTCGTGTAGTAAAGCTGTGTGCCGTTTCAGGGTCATGTAGTAAAGCTGTGTGCCGTTTCAGGGTTGTGTAGTAAAGCTGTGTGCCGTTTCAGGGTTGTGTATTAAATTAAAGTTATGTGCCGTTTCAGGGTCATGTAGTAAAGCTGTGTGCCGTTTCAGGGTTGTGTAGTAAAGCTGTGTGCCGTTTCAGGGTTGTGTATTAAATTAAAGTTGTGTGCCGTTTCAGGGTCACGCACACAGGCTGCTGAAGCCCGGGGGGGTCCTCACCTACTGTAACCTGACGTCCTGGGGGGAGCTGCTCAAGAACAAATACGACAACATTGAGAAAATGTTTGAGGTGAGTTTTACTGCACGTCCTTGTTTCCATGGCGACACCGTTTGTTTAGAATCTAGCGCACCCGATGGCCGATATGTAGAACCGATTTTGACCAAACTGTGTCGATTAAAGTTACTACAGAGGGACCACAAACCCATAAGAGCTGCAGAGTCACGTTTTTCAACAGTTTTTGCTTCGCGCAAAAGTGAAAAGATAAGATTTTATGCAGAAGTCAGCCTGCTCTGCCTGGAATGTTCCACAGTGTGACTTTAAACAGCCCTACTTGATATTTATTCAGTTCCAGGTGGTTTTATAGCTAGAAAAAGCCCAGAAAAACAAACGTTCTGACTGTGAGCGGGGTCGCCTCTCCACAGATCTGATCTGTAATTTGGTCTGGTTTGGTCTCCGTGAAGATAGAAAGGTTTAATGCCATATTGCGAAACATTCCAAAGTAAGAACATCTCCACAAAGAAAAGCACTTGACGGACCCTCCAGCAGAAAAAGCTACACAACGTAACTTTACAGTGGACGAATTCTGCAAAATGAACTTTTCAAACACTAAATATCTGCCTCTGCTGAAAATCTCCATGGAGAATGTTCCGCATTATGGCTTTAACTTTCTTTTTACACAGTACACAGACCGCAGGGTGAGAGTCAGACCGTGCAGAAGAAAAAAATAATGTTTTATTGATTATTGATAATTTTATTTCATGGTTAAAATTGTCCAGAATTGCACGTTTTCATCGACTCGGTGGAAATTTTCACTTACTTTAAAGCTGCATTGTGTAACTTTTCTGCTGGAGGGTCTGACAGAAATGTTATTGCTTTGTCTGGAATGTTTCACCACCTTTCTGTCGTCATGGAGACCAAAATGAGACTAAGTTACAGGTCAGATCTGTGGAGAAGCGAGGAATTTTTGGTATTTTTGAGCCGTAAAACCACCTGTGATAGAATAAATGTAAAGTAGAGCTGTTTAAAGTCACACTGCGGAACATTCCAGACAGAGCAATGACCTATCCATAGAAACAGGACATACATACAACCTCTACACACTTTTACACAATCTACTCTACACACAAACTCTACACACAACCTCAACACACAACTACACAACCTCTACACAATCTAAACAACCTCTACGTACAACCTCTACGCACAACCTCTATGCACAACCTCTATGCACAACCTCTATGCACAAACTCTACACAATCTACTGTACACACAGTCTACACACAACCTCTACACACAACCTCAACACAATCTACTCTACACACAACCTCTACGCACAACCTCGACACACAACCTCGACACACAACCTATACGTACAACCTCTCCGCACAACCCCTATCCACAACCTCTACACAATCTACTCTACACACAGTCTACACACAACCTTTACGCCCAACCTCAACACAATCTACTCTACACACAACCTCTACGCACAACCTCGACACACAACCTGAACACACAACCTCTAAACACAACATCTACACAACCTCGACACACAACCTGAACACACAACCTCTAAACACAACATCTACACAACCTCGACACACAACTCTACACACAACCTCTACGCACAACCTCAACGCACAACCTCTACACACAACCTGAACACACATCTACTCTACACACAACCTCAACACACAACCTCAACACACAACCTCTACACACAAACAACACACAACCTCAACACACAACCTCTACACAATCTACACACAACCTCAACACAATCTACTCTACACACAACCTCAACACAATCTACATACAACGTCAACACACAACCTCAACACAACCTCAACACAACCTCGACACACAACCTGAACACACAACCTCGACACACAATCTACACACAACCTCTACACACAACTCCACACAACCTCTACACACAACCTGAACACAATCTACCTCAACACACAAACAGGTCAGAAAAGTTACACAATGCCCCTTGAAGAGACGCACGTTTCAGTTTTTTGTGTGACTCTTTGTGACGATGGTTGAAGGACTGAGATCTTCAGAAGTTCTTCCATCCCTTATCCAATAATCCGTCTCCATGGACACACAGGCATCGTTATCGAAGCCGCAGAGTTCGCTGAGTTCGCGCGCGGTTCACACGCCGTCCGGGTTAATCTTCAAACGCGCCGCACGTGTCCGATAAAGATACAAACGCTCCAATGTTCTGTCAATGATTCCAGGAGACGCAGGTGCCCCATCTGCTCCAGGCCGGCTTCACCAAGGAGAACATGTCCACCAGCACCATGGACATCGCCCCCCCGACCGAGTGCAAGTACTACGCCTTCAACAAGATGATCACGCCCACCGTCCTCAAGCAGTGACGACGATGAGGACGACGCCGTTTTGTACAGTTATCAATAAATCAATAAAATACGTCCAAATGTACAAAAGTGTTTTCTATTTTTTTATGTAGTATTAATTGTAGTAGCAGTAGTAGCTGTAGTAGTAGTTGTAGCAGTAGCAGTAGTCATAGCAGTAGTTGTTTTAGTAGTAGAAGCAGTAAAAGTAGTAGTAGCAGGGCTCTCAAGTCTCACGCATTGAGAGTGTGACACACGCAATTCGACGTGTTCACACACTCACACGCCACACATGGTATTTCTCACGCACAGCGCTTCTGCAGGGCTCTCAAGTTTTGAGCGGGGTCGTGCGAGTGAACAATTTTTCCCGAGGAGCAATTTTTCACGCGGTGCCTGCATTATCTAACCGATTTCTGGGCACAGAAGCGCTGTGCGCTCCGCTTGAATTGCGTAACTAAATTTCAGCGTGAGAAATGCCATGTGTGGCGTGTGAGCGTGTGAACACGTCGAATTGCGTGTGTCACACTCTCAAAGCGTGAGACTTGAGAGCCCTGGAAGGCTTCTGTGCCCAGAAAATCGGTTAGATAATGCAGGCACCGCGCGTTTTCAGCCGCTCCTCGGGAAAAAATTGTTCACTCGCCCCCCCCGCTCCTCGGAAATTACGCGGTCTCACGCACGACCCCCGTAGTAGTAGTAGTAGTAGTAGTAGTAGTAGTAGTAGTAGCTGCAGTAGTAGGAGTAGTAACAGTAGCAGCAGTAGCAGTTGAAGCAGTAGTAGTAGTAGTAGCAGTAGTAGTAGCAGTAGTAGTAGTAACAGTAGTAGTAACAGTAGTAACAGTAGCAGTAGTAGTTGTAGCAGTAGTAGCAGCAGCAACAGTCGTAGTAGTAGTAGTAGCAGTAGCAGTAGTAGTAGCAGTAGTAGTTGTAGCAGTAGTAGCAGTAGTAGTAGCAGTAGTAGTTGTAGCAGCAGTAGTAGTAGTAGTAGCAACAGTCCTAGTAGTAGTAGTACTAGTAGTAACAGTAGTAGCAGTAGTAGTAGCAGTAGTAGTAGCAGTAGTAGTTGTAGCAGTAGTAGTAGTAGTAGTAGCAGTAGTAGCAGTAGCAGTAGTAGTAGTAGCAGTAGTGTTAGTAGTAGTAGTAGTAGTAGTAGCAGTAGTTGTAGTAGTAGTAGTAGTAGCAGTAGTTGTAGCAGTAGTAGTAGTAGTAGTAGTAGTAGTAGCAGTAGCAGTAGTAGTAGTAGTAGTAGCAGTAGTAGTAGTAGCAGTCTAAAGAGCAAACTTTAACTACAAAGCAACTAATGAGAGTTATATAAATGAAGTTATTACCTGATGGTTCTCAGTTTGTTTTATCATCACTGCACTTTGTCAGTGCGCGCTGAGAGGGGCGGGGAGGAGGGACCGGGGGGGGGGGGAGCAGGACATTTTTAACGGATTCATGTAAGAGTCTGGTTAATGCACCAGGCCCGCGTCTCACCGCGGCTCACCCCGGCTCACCATGGGCAGTTCGGCTCTGGGCCGCGCGTATTCTGCGCGTAAGCCGTCGGGGAGGACATGTTACGCACAGACGGAGACACCGGGACCGGAGTCGGTGCGTCTCAGAGGAGACGTGGCACCGGGACTGAGGCTCAGGACGTGCCCGGGGGACGGTGCGTCTGCTCCGGCCTCCGCTCGGACCGTGCGCCCGGAGCAGGGGGAGTTTTTTTTCGCTGAAAACGCGCAGAGCCTACATAAACTAAGCCACACAGACCAATTTTCTGGGCACAAAAAAAAAAAGAAAAAGAAATCAGCGTGAGAAATGCCATGTGTGGCGTGTGAGCGTGTGAACACTTCGAATTGCGTGTGTCACACTCTCAAAGCGTGAGACTTGAGAGCCCTGTTAGTAGTAGTAGTAGCAGTAGTAGTAGCAGCAGTAGTAGTAGCAGAAGCAGCAGCAGTAGTAGTAGTAGCAGTAGTAGTAGTAGCAGTAGTAGTAGCAGCAGCAGTAGTAGTAGTAGAAGCAGCAGCAGCAGTAGTAGTAGCAGTAGTAGTAGTAGCAGTAGCAGTAGTAGTAGTTGTAGCAGCAGTAGCAGTAGTAGTAGCAGCAGTAGTAGTAGTAGCAGTAGTAGTAGTAGTAGTTGTAGCAGCAGTAGTAGTAGTAGAAGCAGCAGCAGCAGTAGTTGTAGTAGCAGTAGTAGTAATAGTAGTAGTAGTAGTAGTATTTTTCCAGTGACCTTAGGTTAGAGTTCTTGTTATCAGGAGTATTGGACCAGACTCCAGGGTCACATTAGGACCTTTAGTCAACTCTGATCGGCCCGTTTAAGATAATTTAGAATTACAAAAGAAAAATATTTTATAATTTTACCTCATGTCTGGACTAAAGCTGCATGTTTTTTTTATTTTAGAGGTGTTTAAATTACATTATTTATAAGACAACCTCACTTTTTCATTGCTGAGTCATAACAAACTCTTACTAGAGCATCAGAACAATGATATTTACTGCTTTTTATGAAGAAATACAAATAATATTATTCAGAATTATGAGTTAAGCATTTTGGCCCGGCCCTCCGCAATATTTTCAGTTTCTCCTGTGGCCCCGTGGAAAAAATAACTGCCCCCTGTATTAGAATCATAGAGTCCAGGTAAAACGTCTTCATTCTCAGGTTGTGGACGGGCCTCGTGTGAAAGTATCTGCTGGGGTTTAGGTAGTGACCGTTCAGATCAGAGAGGGGCATTTTAGGTTTAAACTGGCTGGATTTCACCACACAGCGGTTACAACAGGCCCGGTGTTTGTGGTATTAAGAATAAATCAGCATTAGAATTGTCCAGCTGCAGCGTGGAGAGTCCCTGCTTCAGGTGGAGGAGTTCAAGTATGTCGGGGTCTTGTTCACGAGTGAGGGGAGGATGGAGTGATGCAGTCGCTGTACCGGACCGTTGTGGTGAAGAGGGAGCTGAGCCGAAAGGCAAAGCTCTTGATTTACCGTCGATCTACGTTCCTACCCTCACCTATGGTCATGAGCTCTGGGTAATGACCGAAAGGACGAGATCGCCGATACAAGCGGCCGAAATGAGTTTCCTCCGCAGAGTGGCTGGACGCTCCCTTAGAGATAGAGTGAGGAACTCAGTCACACGGGAGGAGCTTGGAGTAGAGCCGCTGCTCCTCCATGTCGAGAGTAGCAGCTGAGGTGACTTGGGCATCTGTTCCGAATGCCTCCTGGACGCCTCCCTCGGGAGGTGTTGGGGCACGTTCCACCAGGAGGAGGCCCCGGGGAAGACCCAGGACACGCTGGAGGGACTATGTCTGCATCCCATTTCTCTGTCTTACCCCTTCCCCTTTATCTTTGCCTTGCCCCTCGATACTGAGCTGAGAGGGCTCGGGGTACGAATGTTGCCCTAAGAAATGGGACACCACTCAATTACCGTTTGCGTCACCGTCCCTCACCTCTACCTGAGCTGCTACGTCTACAGAGGCAACAACAACTGACGCAAATAAACGAAATGTAAACAAACGTCAAGGATTATCGGGTACCTCAGCTTGACAAAAAAACTAGCTTGTTTATACATGAAAGTTCGATGAAAACGATAACGTCGGCTAAACAGACACCGCAACAACAGTTCACTAAAAGTAACGTAGAACATAAACATCATAATTGTAAACCTGCTAAACTGTTAATCGATAATTACAACTGCTGAAAATACATTTATGAGACTCCTTGGCTGGTCGATGTGACGCTGCCATCCTGATCCCAAAACCTGCCTGAGCTTGTAGTCGTACCCCTTCGTTTCAAGTCTGGTCGAGAGCTTACTTCGTTTCAAGGGGTATGTAGCCCGAGCCCTTGATCAAAATTTGAATCGGGACACCCCTTGCCCTCACATGAACGCGCAAAACCAAGGGGTAGGGGTAAGACGAAGGGGTAAGATGGAGGAATAGGACACAGCCTTAGTCTCTCAGCTGGCCTGGGAATGCCTTAGGGTCCCCCCAGAGGAGCTGGAGGAAGTGTCCGGGGTGAAGATGGATGGATTTGTGTTGGGATACAGGATGTTCTTGGCTCTAGTCGTTAATAGAAATGATCAGGTTCAACATTTGTGAATTGGCCTTTTGGAGATTTCAGGGTAAAATTCAGTGTGATCAATGGAACACCTGGCTCCTGCCCCTCGGAGAGTATCTGCAGAAACCGAACACTTTCAGTCTTGTGTGTAGTTTTATTTTCATATTAAATCTTGTGTAATTAAACAAAAAAGCATGTGCAGGATTATAAAGGTCAGACTGTGCAGAAGATTCTGGAAGTGTGGAAGACGTCGTTTCAGCCTCTGGAGTTTTGTGCCGCACTTTCCTTTTGTAAAATCTATTTAAAATACACAAAGTTAGAACCAAAGGAGCTGCATGAAACAGGTACACACATACAGTTACACACAAACACAGAGACACACACAATTACACACAGGCACACACACACACAATACACACACACAGACGCACACACACACACGTACACAGGGTTCAAATGAGGTGTTCTCATATTTATCTCGTCTCAAGCATAAGGGAAATCATTATACTGTGTGTGTGTGTGTGTGTGTGTGTGTGTGTGTGTGTGTGTGTCTGTGTGTGTCTGTGTGTGTCTGTGTGTGTGTGTGTGTGTGTGTGTGTGTTTTGTGCGTCCTGCTGGAGTAAGTCACAGCTGGAGCTCAGACATTCATCATCTGCAGTCAGGAGGCAACGGCAGCTCTGGGCCTGTGTGCTACACAACGTGTGCTACACAACATCTACACACAACATCTACACACAACATCTACACAACATCTACACATCAACACACAACATCTACACAACATCTACACATCTACACAACATCTACACACAACCTGTACACACAACATCTACACAACATCTACACACATCTACACACAACCTCTACACACAATATACCCACAACATCTACACACAATCTACTCTACACACATCATCTACACACAACCTCTACACACAATCTACACTACACACATCTACACACAACCTGTACACAGTATACTCTACACACAACATCTACACACAACATCTACACACAATCTACACTACACACAACCTGTACACACATCTACACACAACATCTACACAAAATCTACAATACACACAACCTGTACACACATCTACACACAACATCTACACACAATCTACACTACACACAACATCTACACACAATCTACACTACACACAACATCTAAACACAACCTGTACACAGTATACTCTACACACAACATCTACTCAACCTCAACACACAACATCTACACAATATACTCTACACACAAACAACACACAATATACTCTACACACAACATCTACACACAACCTCTCCACACATCTACACAGTATACTCTACACAATATACTCTACACACAACACCTACACACAACCTCTCCACACATCTACACACAACATCTACACAATATACTCTACACAATATACTCTACACAATATACTCTACACACAACATCTACACACAACCTCTCCACACATCTACACACAACATCTACACAATATACTCTACACAATATACTCTACACAATATACTCTACACACAACATCTACACACAACCTCTCCACACATCTACACACAACATCTACACAATATACTCTACACAATATACTCTACACAATATACTCTACACACAACATCTACACACAAACAACACACAATATACTCTACACACAACCTGTACACAGTATACTCTACACACATCTACACACAACTTGTACACAACTTGTACACAATACTCTACACACATCTACACACAACATCTATACACAATCTACTCTACACACAACCTGTACACTGTATACTTTATACACATCTACACAACTTCTACACAATCTACACATCCTGTGAGGAGGAGCCCTGTGTGTGTGTTAAATCTCTACAGTGGGTTTTGGTGTCAGGACTTTAAATAGTGTCTGATTTTAAATAGTGTCTGATTTTCGATACTTTTGACGATATTTGACGATCTCATGTCCAGTGTGAATGTCAGAGCTTCAGTTCCACGTTACAGTTTTTATTGTACACATTAGTTTGATTTTCCATGTGCCGTACGTGCAGGTTGTACATTAGTTTTTACATTAGTCTGGTTTCCGTACTTGCAGGTTGTACATTAACTGGAGCCTGGGACTTGTTTGCATTGCGATAACCTCGAGTTAAACTATTGCTTCGTACAGTGTTGTTTATCTTTGCTTTACCGTGACGGGTCAGAGTGCACAGTCATACAGGCCATACTCGAGAGGACCGGACTGACCCCAGAACAGCGCGCTCCGCCGAGCTCCTGCAGGGGGCAGTGCAGAGTCCGTCCAGAGGAACCCTGATCTTCAACGTGAAAACACATACAGTATTCAAGTGTAGATCGCCAAATCAGATGGAAGAGAGGGAAATATTGACAAAAATGTACATGTATGAATCTTTTTTTCTCCCAGCAACAGCAATTAGATGACAGTTTATCAAAAATGTGAATCATTTCCATGGTTACGCATGAAGAATTGTCTAAATGTGAATACACTGCACATTTAAACACAATTTACATGTTCTTGTAGTAATAAAAAAGAAATACCTTTTTGATCATTTTCTTTGTATATAAATACTTGTGTTGTTGTGGTCACAGCAGAGGAACCAAAGAGGAACTTTTAGGTTCAGTTTTTTATTTTATTAGGATTTTTTTTTTCTTTTGATGAGATTGAAAAGCTGCAGGTTTGAATAAATCACTTCTATGACTCATTATAGATACACACCAGCTACATAACTTTATTTTGTCTATTTATTTATTTATTACAGCTCATATTTTTGAGTATGATACATTTAGAATTCTTTTGTGGCATTATTCTGCTTTCAAGATTTAAATCTGATCATTTATCATCTAGATCAGGAGCGTCAAACTCATTCTGGTCCGGGGGCCATATTCAACCGACTTTGATCCCAAAGGGGCCGGATCAGAAAACTCATGGCAAATATACCCCAAAAATGGCAATAAATCCAAATATTTGTGCAGAGAAACACAAATCTATTACAGAAGTCTTTTTTATTTGATGAACCGCAGATCCTTCATCCCCACCACCATCAGACTGTATAACTCCACTATATAGTCCAAACATGCAATATTATTCCATACTCTCAGTTACTGTTTTATTATTATTATTGTATTTTATCATTACTTATTTTATTTTTTGTCTGCATGCACTTTCTTGTTCAAACTCTCTTTTGCACCAAACTGCCCGGAGCTATTGTGGCAAGTAAATTTCTCCTATGTGAGATCAATAAAGTCTTATCTTATCTTTTACAAAATATTATAATATTATGAACCTGAAACTTTAAGAAAAATGCAATTTCAACACAAGCATACAGGTTTCTCATTCACCTCCTGAACAAACAGGAATTAGTCAATTTTTCTTGGAAAATCCTGCACTCGGTGTCCGCTTTTCTCATTTTTGACATTTTGCTGATGAGGGTGTCACGGTCAACAGTCAAAACGATGGTCCTTTAAGAGCGTTTGGAAAGAGACGAGTCTTCATTTGTGCTGCTCTGGTTGGAGGGGCCACGCACAGAGGCGCTGGAGACGCTGCTATGCCAAACTGAGCAGAAACTTAACAATATTTTAATTAAAAATGTAAATATAATTTAAATATTTTAATAGAAAATCAGCCGAGGGCCAGATTAAAGGTCTCGGAGGGCCGGATCTGTCCCCCGGGCCGCATGTTTGACACCCCTGCTCTAGATTTACTTTAGACTGTTATGGTGACAGAGTATAGAGTACAATACTACTGATGCTAAAAAAATAAAGGAACCCTTTGAAAACACATCGGATCTCAATATGGAAAAAATCTGTTGGTGATATCTAAACAAATATGGACAGAGCAATGTCTTAGGAACAAAAGGATGCTCCTCTTTAATGGAAATGAACAACAGGTGAACCAGAGCAGCAACAATGAGACAGACCCTAAAACAGAAGTGGTTTTACATGTGGAGGTCATTCCAAGTTCCTCCATCTTCGTCTTTTTTGGCTGGTTTTCCACTAGTGCTGCTTTGACTCGAGTGATGATGACTACTGGGCGTATGAGGCCTTTCATTAGCCCTACAGAAGCTGGACAGACAGACTTCATGAGGGCGGCTTGAGGGCACCACATCCTGTCGTGGGCCCTGTGCTCACCGCCAGCACCCCGGAGCTCCAGTGGCATGTGCTACACCAGAAAAGGCAAGTCACCACCCTCATGAAGTCTGGTTCTAATTGTTTGGGCAGAGACATACACATGAGTGTCCTGCTGGAGGTCTTTCTGTCGGGCATGGGCAGTGCTCAGCCTGTTCATGAGGGCCATTCATTTGTATTGATCCCTTCATCCTCCAGGTGCTGCCCGCAGCCTCTTGGCACACAAGGTCGGACATTGTCGCCCATCAGGGGGAACCCAGGACCTGCTGCACCAGCGTACGGTCAGTGAGTTAGAGGATTCAGCGGCTCGTGTGCAGTAGAGCGAGAAGTGCCAGTGGTACAGGAGTATTAGGAGTAGATACTGGCACACAGGTCTACAGCGCCCTCTCATGGCTGTCAGTGTGAAAATAACTATATAATTATATATTTTTAGTATATAAGTCACACCTGAGTACAAGTCGCAGGAATCATCCAAACCATGAGAAAAGTGTGACTTATAGTCCGACAAATACAGTATTTATGTTAAGTGCCCATGACAGGCTGGACTACACACTTAAGATTATGAAGATATTTAAGATTGTTCTCAACATTTTACACTCTTTAGCCAGTTTGGACTGTTACCTAGCAACCATGATGCACAGTAGGAAAAAACTTCTAATGTGCACAGAGATTATTTGACGAATAAAATAATTCCTAGGACACTCTGGAGGGACTATGGGGCCATTTAGACGAGGACGATTGCGATTGAAAATGACAAAATATTCTATCGGAAGTGTCTTTCGTTTACACGGCAACTGCGCCGTCGGGCTCTGAAACTACAAAAATCTGAAGACTCCTTCCAGAGTGTGGAGTTCTGAAGACGGCCCGGGTCGTGTCTCCGTCTAAACGGCAAGAAGCACAAATATAATTAAGTAAGCACAAATTATAATTAAATAATTGACGACGAGGCGCCACTTTTGCGTCTTCCGTTTTCATCGTCGCCGTATAAACGTAGCCTTAGTCTCCCGGCTGGCCTGGGAACGCCTTGGGGTCCCCTCGGAGGAAGTGTCCGGGGTGAAGGAAGTCTGGGAGTCCCTGCTTAGATTCATCCTAAAACCTAAAACGCAGTCAGACTACTGTTTTCTAGATGGGGTCTGTGACTTAAACCCAACACCTCTGGGACATTATGTTTGGGTCCAGCAGATGTCGCCAGGATGTTCCTCAGACTCTGCAGGAGCTCAGTGAAGCTCTTAACCTCAGAGGACATCACACAAGACTCCGTCTCCTTAGGAGAACGCCACGACATCGTCAAACATCTGCACAAACACGTGAGGGCCACACAAGAGACAGAAGCATTTTGAGTTACAGAAATTACAATTTGGCCATATGGACGAGCCCGCCACATCATTATTTCACTTTGAGTTTCAGAGTCTATATAATGAAGCCCCCTCCTGTGGCTGAAAATGTCATTCCCATTAAAAGATGTGGCACCCTTTTGTTCCTAAGACGCAGTGTTCTCAGTGTTCCTTTAGTTTTTTTGAGCAGTGTATGTTGGTTAAATAGTAAAACTCAGAGCTGCACTTTACCTTTGCACAAAGATTGTCATAATGGGACTAGGAACAGTACACAAGACTTTTAAAACACCGGGTAGAGAATTTTATAGCCAAACTGCAGATTTAGAGTTTAGTTACATGTCTCTAAATCAGGGGTGTCAAACTCATTTTGGTCCGGGGGCTGTATCCAACTCACTCTGATCCCAAAGGGGCCGGATCAGAAAACTCATGGCAAATATACCCCAAAAATAGCAATAAGTCCAAATATTTGTGCAGAGAAACACAAATCTATTACAGAAGTGTTTTTTATTTGACACTTTAACTTTCTTTAACAAAATATAATATTTTCTGTCTTCTCAATTCTGTGTTCAAGTTCTTGTATTGTTTGAAATGCCGTGTCTCGTAGTGGTGTTTAAGATTATATTCCTTGAGCACCACCACTTGTTACAAACACACCGAGCGTACAGGTTTCCCATTCACCTCCTGAACAAATAGGAATTAGTGATTTTTTCTTGGAAAATCCTGCACTCGGCGTCCACTTTTATCACTAACCTTTTCAGTTCTCAAGTAATTGATAGTAGAACATAGGGAAGTTTCAGCAAAAACGATCATTTTGTACAAAGAGTCATTTCAAGCAGATCGGTGATTTTGACGTCAATATTTATGAATTTAGTGACACCTCAAACATCTAAAACAACAGAGAAAGAGATTTTTGATGACAAAGTACATTTTTTATTTACAAATATAAGAATATAAGGCTCTGTGAATTGGAAATTCCTTCAAATCAATTGTGCCAAGAGATGTTTACAGGATATAATAATATCTTTTCCTATAAAACAGAACTTTGTCACTTCACAACAATATTGAGGCTCAGAGTACAGACCCATAATAAAAACTAACACACACACACACACACACACACACATATGTACATACACACAAGCCCATGCATAAACCTTTACACACACACAGCTACACACACACACATATAGCTTCATTCATTACAATTACCACACAGCAGCATCATGTAAAGTTAATTCTTCTCATCTCATGCCTCTTTGGAGACCAGGATCTACTGATCCAAGTCAGTACTCATCTCCTTTGGCGCTGTCATAGTCTGATCAGTGTTCCTGCTCCGCGCAGCGCGAGCACGGCACGCCCCCTGCCCCGACCTCGCTGCTTGATCCGGCTTGTCTCTGTGATCCTCTGATCCGGGATCCTGGGTCCCTAGAGCGATCAGATCGCTCCATAGGCGCTGATCAACAGTCCTCTGCTTTTCCGGATTCCCCTCGCCTCGCCATCTTGCTCCTCTGGCCAATACACAGTACACAAACTACACTCCTCCTCTCTTCCGCGTCTCCGATCGGCAAATAATGATACAAGATCGCTACCTACAGGTTGGGAGACGTGAATTACACCTTCAAAGTTGCTCCAGGTCGTATTCTAGCGATCCCCGCTGAAAAACGTCCTTGACGTATATATACGTCACGGCACTCAACGTTTGGTTTCAACATGACGTCAAAATTCGTCACCGGCACCCAATGAGTTAAGAGCGTTTGGAAAGAGGCGAGTCTTCATTTGTGCTGCTCTGGTGGGAGGGGCCACGCACAGAGGCGCTGGAGACGCTGCTATGCTTAACTCCGCAGAAAATTACCAATATTTTAATAGAAAATCAGCCAAGGGCCAGATTAAAGGTCTTGGAGGGCCGGATCTGGCCCCCGGGCCGCATGTTTGACACCCCTGCTCTAAAACTTAAAACACAGGACAGTGAGTAAATGACAATAGAGGCTTTATTGAAGCTTGGTATTGTCACTCTGAACATGAGGAGGAGCCATGAAAGCCCAAAATAAAGCAGAATACATTTACACAGCATGTACATACACACATATACAAACAATCACTTCCGATACCAGATCCGCAACTTCTTCTCTCGTTTGATTTTCTTCTGCAGCTGTAGCGTCCCGTAGAGGAGCGCCTCGGCTGTGGGGGGACACCCTGAGGACGGAGGGGGAAGGACATTTAAAGACTTGCAGGTGTTTGGACGTCTAGAGCCTTCATACTAAACCAGAACAGGCCCCAGATAAGTTCAGAGAACCCGCCTCCAGAACCAGGACCACGCAGCGGTCCACTTTACCTGGAACATAAATGTCGACAGGGACGATCCTGTCGCAGCCCCTGACCACAGAATACGAGTAGTGGTAGTAGCCTCCTCCATTGGCGCAGCTGCAAAGATAAAAACAAACACAAATGACTTTAGTCCGATGACATTCGCTTGGTCGTCCGATAATTTATGTTATTAGGTTATTTTTTCAGACCAAGGCTGCGTCCTCCGTCTTACCCCTTCATCTTACCCCTACCCCTTGGTTTTGCGCGTTCATGTGAGGGCAAGGGGTGTCCCGATTCTAATTTTGTTCAAGGACTCGGGCCACGACCTCGGGCTACATACCCCTTGAAACGAAGGGGTACGACTACAAGCTCAGGCAGGTTTTGGGATCAGGATGGCAGCGTCACATCAACCAGTTTAGCAGGTTTACAATTATGACGCTTATGTTCTACGTTACTTTTAGTGAACTGTTGTTGCGGTTTTAATTGTAGTGATGTCTATTTAGCAGACGTTATTGTTTTCATCGAACTTTCATGTATAAGCTGTCACAAACAGTTGTCCGCTAAAAATTCGGCAGCCTAATTTGCATTGGTATTATTTCCTCTAGATTCGTATCACTTTAGCTGTATTAGCCTGTTTACTTGTAAACATCGGCTTACGGAGGATGTCGCCAGACCGCATCCACTGTAAACATCCGCTTACAAGGCTAATAAGATAATCTGCGTGCAGTGATACGTGTCGAGAGAAAATAACCCCAATGCAAATTAGGCTGCTGAATTTTTAGCGGACAACTGTTTGTGACGCAAATGTATCTCATGACACTGTTGAAGGGGAAGCCATACAGATTCACATCAAAACAAAAAACAAAAAACGCACTATCCCTTTAATGACCTGTATGCGTTAAATGCAGGCGAGTAGCCGGACATCCACTCATACCTGATTGATACACCTATCGCCGCCCCCTGAGAGCCTGAAATCTGCTGAAATCCTACGAGACACGGACATGATCCCAGACAGGACAGCAGCTCTTTCTGCAGGAGACGTGTGCAGTAGAGCGAGAAGTGCCAGTGGTACAGGAGTATTAGGAGTAGATACTGGCACACAGGCCTACAGCGCCCTCTCATGGCTGTCAGTGTGAAAATAACTATATAATTATATATTTTAGTATACAAGTCACACATGAGTACAAGTCGCAGGAATCATCCAAACAATGAGAAAAGTGACTTATAGTCCGAAAAATACAGTATTTATGTTCAGTGCCCATGACAGGCTGGACTACACACTTAAAGGAAAAGTAACTTTTTTTACAATCTGAGCCTTCTTTCGGCAATAAAACAAGTAGTTTTACTCACCCATAGCATTTTGGTGTCATTTTGAGCAGTTTCGTAGAAGTTATGTTGTAGCGTATCCGTTAACTTGAGTTCTCGGGGCATTACTTTCCGGTCTCCAAATAACACAAACTTTAGCACTTTTCAAATCATAGAAGCCCGATATCTTAATCTACGATTTCGTTTGAAGCAAAAGTGGCCTGTAATCCGGGATTTAGCCATAGTTTCGAGTAGATGAGGAGGCCGGTGCGCATGCGCGGACTGTGAAACGCAAAGCTGTAAACTATGGATAAATCTCGGATTACAGGCCACTTTTGCTTCAAACGAAATCGTAGATTAAGATATCGGGCTTCTATGATTTGAAAAGTGCTAAAGTTTGTCTTATTTGGAGCCCGCACGGGGCATATTACATGCTTGGGGAATATATTATATGCCCCGAGCTATGGCTAGAAGTCGCGCTAGGCTAACCGCAAATCTAAAACATCTCCGGAAGTGCTCCATATGACACCAAAGTGCTATTGGTGAGTAAAACAACTTGTTTTATTACCGAAAGAAGGCTCAGATTGTAAAAAAAAAACGTTACTTTTCCTTTAAGATTATGAAGATAAGATTGTACTCAACATTTTACACTTTTGCGCCAGTTTGGACTGTTACCCAACAAATAAAATAATTCCCAGGACACTCTGGAGGGACCATGTCTCCCGGCTGGCCTGGGAACGCCTTGGGGTCCCCCTGGAGGAAGTGTCCGGGGTGAAGGAAGTCTGGGAGTCCCTGCTTAGACTGTTGCCCCCGTGACCCGGCCCCGGATAAGAGGAATAAAATGGATGGATGGAAATAAAACAAGAAAACTCCTATATTTTGTTGAAACGTGTTTCTCGTGTAAATTGTGGCGAACGTTTGGACAAAATTCTCCCAGTGTGGAATTCTCCAAAATAAAACTCTCTACTTGTGTAATTTTCCAGATATTTTTCAACATTTCTTGACAAACTGCTTCTCGATTGGACAAAAACTGTAATTTTTATTTACAGGTATTAGCCCACAAAGTTAAATCAAATCAATAGAATCATCAAAACCTGTTCTACACTCTGTCCGTATAAATCACACTGACATGGAGAACTGTGGATGGGAGTCCGGATTATTTTTTTATGTAAACATTAAAGGATGAAGATATGAGATGAACCCACACAGACACGGGGAGAAACATGCAGCCTCAGGAGTCAACACACCAGAACATCTCGTGTTCTAAAACTTTACTGCCCGACTCATCGTGTTTAATATTTCACACACCTTCCATACACAGTGTTTAAAGTGTTAATGTGTGTCAGACGTACCTGCCCATAGAGATGACATAGCGTGGCTCGGGCATCTGGTCATACACCTGTGTGAGGAGCACATCTGAGTTCAATTAAACAGTATTTGACAATATTTAAGCGTATATGACTGTATTTGAGCGTATATGACAGTATATGACAGTCAGGGATGAAAGTGGCCAATCATGAAAAAAGCGGAAAGTCACAATACAAGACATGTACTTTTGTTCTGAATACGGGACGATTCTGTTTTTCAAGGGACGGTTGGTGACCCTAAACACAACTATACATATATATACACCCAAAATCTTTCTCAACAAATTTGCACAGATGTAAAAAATAAATAAATAAATACCCAGCGGCTGAAAAAAAGCGGAGCTCCGCTAAAAAACGGAACTCTTTCATCCCTGGACAGTACTTGACCGTATTTGACAATATTTGACAAGATGACCCTATTTGACCGTATTTGACTGTATTTGACCACATTTGACAGTATTTGACCACATTTGACAGTATTTGACAATATTACTTCCTGCAAGTTGACACTTTACACCTGTCCAGGGACTACGGATGAAAAAAAGCCCTCAGGCTAATTCTGGCATATTTACATGCAAATGTTTATTAATATGCACTGTCAATGAAATAAATAAAATAAATACATTTGAGCGTATCTGACTGTATTTGACAATATTTTAACATTTTTCATCGTATTTGACCATATTTGACTGTATTTGACAGTATTTTACCATATTTGACAGTATTTGACAGTATCTGGGTACAGTCGTGTGACTCAGAGGTGCTGCTGTACACGGCTGTGCCAACCCTGCGCCGGCTGCAGCTAATCCCAGTGCATTTACACAGATCTACTGTTCAGTCTGTACACGGCACCGACCAACTGTGTGCACCCGTCTGAACGAGTACAGCCACGGATCTACATATTCCTCAGGCTCAGTAGGTTTGAATAAAGACACATTTGAAAATATACTTCTGACATATTTTAAGGGTCATAAAACGGCTGCTGGCATTGTAAAGATTTGACTTAATACTTTCTGATCCTAAATAAATCAATATTAGCCTACACCAGTGTCTAAGGCGACGTTCAGACTGCAGGGATTAAAGCTCAATTTGGATTTTTTTGTGAAATCTGAATTTTTGGTGACGTCGTTCACATTTCCACCTGGAAATTTTAAAGTACAACTTATTTGTTTTAAGGAAGAGATTGAGAAGGAGAACGGTTTTTTGGTGTTGGCGTTTTGTGGGGCAGTGGCAGCAACGTCCGTAAAAATGAACGTGTTGGTGCGGAGAGTGGTGGGATTGATATGTGCTTCGCTGCTTCAATGACATGGATTTCATACAAAATTTTTGTATGACGAGAAGAACGTTTGTGTACATTTGTGAGCGCCGACTTGTACCACTGTCACTTGATGACGTGTAGGTCGGATGAACGCAACCTGGCCGTTCAGACTGAAGTCGCACGCCAAAAGATCGGATATGTATCGTTTTAGGACCACATATCCAAGTGGCCTGTGTCGCATTTGAAATTCCAAATCCAAATCCGATCCCGTTACTCGGCAGGTGGTCTGTCCTTAGATCTAAGTGCACATGAAACTCGTGTAATCGGATAATGGTCAGCGACCTGGCCGGCTCCGCTACGCTATGTGGCGCTGTAGTCCAACTACTTCCGGGTGACGGCTACTCAATAAAAACACAACAAACTATGTGGCGGTATACAAAGATGACGCTCGAGGAGTTTGACGGAGGAGCATTGGTGTACGTGTTGTGCATTCTTTCTTCGCAGCCATGATTTCGTCTGACTTTTCCGGCAACAATCGCTACTTATGACGGCGTCGGCGCCTCCTGCCACTTCCGGGTGAAATTCCTGGCGAAAATTCCCGCCAGGAATTGGCAGTACGCCAATCCGATCCGATATCGTGCACAAGGCGGCACCGAGCGGATTACTATCAGCCTAAGCCAGGGGTTCCAATCGGATTCGGGAAACCAATCCCTATACGATCCTTAGCCTGTGCACATGAATTCGATACAATCCCAATCCGTTTGCAATCGTATTACACTCGTCCATGTGCACGCAGTGCATGATATACTAAACTGTTTCCAGACTCTATTCTTTACTAATGAATCCTTTTCTGTAATCACAAACCGTAAACTCCACATGAGCAGGTACATGGACGTATAAGAAGATCTGAAAGATGAACCAAAGATGGCGTTGTGTCGTTTTCAGTGGCCTGTGCTCACTGACGCTAAATCCTCAAATGTTTTTTCTTCCACATTGCTTCCCGAATACTCGCCTCTCACTCGAGCGTTGGCTGACGGCGCGGCGCTGGTTCGGGCTTAGAGTCGGGCTTAGAGTCGGGCTGTAGATCCACGGTAAAGAGTGAAACTGACCTTGCGTAGCGCGGGGGCCATCTTGTTTGTGAGCGTTCCTGCCACGATCATGACGTCGGCCTGTCTCGGGCTGGCTCTGAACACCACTCCGAAGCGATCCATGTCGTATCGAGGAGCCGCCATGTGCATCATCTCCACCGCACAGCACGCCAAGCCGAACGTCATGGGCCACAGCGAGCTCTGCAGGGACACAGGGAGGTTAGAGGAGCACAAAGACAGAGATAATTCACAATTTAAACTAAAGGCAAAGGTTTGGACTTTGGAAATGGAATGTCCTGAATGCCCTAGTCGTCAGTTAAAACATGATGCGAAGGGAAAAATGTTCAATTGTGTTTCAAGAATGCCACAGGTAAGACGAGTTCAGATCTAGAGTGAAACGAGGTCACAAACTGAAAAGAACGATTCAGCTTAACCCAATCAGCTTCTTTATTTTCACTGCATTATGGCTGCGTCCCATTCCTCTGTCTTACCCCTTCGTCTTACCCCTACCCCTTGGTTTTGCGCGTTCATGTGAGGACAAGGGGTGTCCCGATTCTAATTTTGATCAAGGGCTCGGGCCACGACCTCGGGCTACATACCCCTTGAAACGACGTAAACTCTCGACCAGACTTGGAATGAAGGGGTACGACTACAAGCTCAGGCAGGTTTTGGGATCAGGACAACGAGGACTAAACCAAGATTAACTATAACTGAACCAGGATTTAACTGGAGAAACTTTGACTAAACCAGGACTAAACCAGAACAAAACCAGAACAAAACCAGAACAAAAACAGAACAAAAACAGAACTATACCAGGACTAAACCAGGACTAAACCTGAACTAAACCAGAACTAAACCAAGACTAAACCAAGACTAAACCAAGAGTAAACCAAGACTAAACCAAGACTAAACCAAGACTAAACCAGGACTTTTGGCAGCGTCGAGGAGTCTCATAAATGTATTTTCAGCAGTTGTAATTATCGATTAACAGTTTAGCAGGTTTACAATTATGACGCTGATGTT
This sequence comes from Paratrypauchen microcephalus, assembly GCA_036785185.1. NCBI lineage: Eukaryota > Metazoa > Chordata > Actinopteri > Gobiiformes > Gobiidae > Paratrypauchen > Paratrypauchen microcephalus. The sequence goes on along the minus strand of JAVJIX010000077.1, from coordinate 4,673,340 downwards.
CTACGTTACTTTTACTGACCTGTTGTTGCGGTGTCTGTTTAGCCGACGTTATCGTTTTCATCGAACTTTCATGCATAAACAAGCTAGTTTTTTTGTCGAGCTGAGGTACCTGATAATCCTTGACATTTGTTTACGTTTGTTTGCGTCAGTCGTTGTCGCCTCTGTAGACGTAGCAGCTCAGGTAGAGGCGAGGGACGATGACGCAAACGGTAATCAAGTGGTGTCCCATTTCTTAGGGGAACATTCGTACCCCGAGCCCTCTCAGCTCGGTATCAAGGGGCAAGACAAAGATGTAGATAAAGGGGAAGGGATAAGACAGTAATGGGGCGCAGCCCAAGTGTCTCCAACACCTTTGTTGGACAGTGCAGACAGGAACCTCTTCATGTATGTACTGCCCCCTCTGATCAAAGTGTAATTCAACTTTTTAAACTTTTCACTGGCTGTTTTAGACTCATTTCATTGAATGTTAGGTGAACCTGTTCAAACTAAAGCGGACCTCACATAACACGGGTAAAGAGCACAGAGCTGCACTCACCCTGCGTGCCCAGTTGACCAGGTCGTCCAGTTTGGTGATGACGTACTCTCCTTTGCTGCTGACGGCTGAGGGCTTGGCTGCAGCCACCGCAGTGCTCTTCTCTCGCGCCGGGACAACACTGGCAAACACAGGGCGTAGATTTATACATGACTCACTTATGAAAACTGTAGAACTGTGGATTTTTTTTTGCAAACAAATCTGTTGTCAATCATTATTACTAGAGTTGTTCTTGTTTTAATGAAGCTGATGTCCAAAATCCTCTAAAACATTAAGTATGAAAAATAGTGTGTATAATTTTAATACGAAGGAATAGACTCGATACTCAGACTCGATACTCAATTTTTTAGTACAGTGGTACCTCACCTTACGAAAGACCCAACAAACGAAAATTCCAAGTTACGAAACGCGGAATCTCAAAAATTCAAATAATGCGCACTCAGCCACACACATTATACGCTTTTCTCAGACTGGATTTAAACTTTTCTCACATTTGTTTAAACACTCAAACTTTCATAGATTTTCAACAAAATGTATTAATAGTGAAGCGTGGGGGGAAGGGGGAGGGCGGAGAAGTGTGCGCACGGACACGTGTGTGATAGTGCAGCATGACCCGGCGCGGAGCTGCGAGCATGAGACCCGTGCTCAAACCGTGCCTCCTCTAGACCAGGTCTAAACCAGGATTAAACCACCGTGGCTCTTGCATGCGTTCGTTCATGCGCTCAGACTGCGTGCGGGGAGGCACAACCCCTCCCCTCCTCGCTGCTCGCCTCAGCCGTGACTCGTGAGGTACACCGGCAGAGCTAGCACGAAACCAGGAAATAGACCCGCACGCGGTAGTTTAATCCTGGTTTAATCCTGGTTTAGACCTGGTCTAGACCTGGTTTAGTCCAGGTTTAGTCCTGGTCCAGTCCTGGTTTAGTCCAGGTTTAGTTAGGACTGGGCGATTAATCGAGATTTGCAATATCTCGAGATGTTTTATGAAATCGAGAAAGATTTTGGCATATCGAAAAACTCGAGATGAATAAGATTTCGCCACTCTGCTTATTTTCCTTAACTGTGTTGTGGAGCTGTCCGCCCCGCCTCCTTCTTGCGTTTGTGTTTCCCCCTCCCCTCCCCGTACGCACACCGCGTGTGTTTGTTGATAACTCATTTTCAACATGGCGGCGCCCACAGAAGCATGAGTGAATTCATACCAAAGAAAAGAACAAACGGCTCCATTATATGGCGGTATTTCGGATTTAAAACGTCCGATGAGGAGCAGAAAGAAGCATTTTGCAGAGAATGCAAGAAACTGGTGCCATCAAAATCATCGAGGGCAAACCCACCACCACTTCTTCTAAGACACAACAAACAACGCTCCATACATCTTTACCCCGGTGTCTACCATATGGAAAAACAAGTGCAAGGTGGGTCAACATTACGGAGTCCATTGCCTTTCATATCGTAAAAGACATGACGCCCATAGCGGTTGTTGAGCGACCGGGCTTCATGCGAATGCTAAAAACGCTTGACCCTAGATACAATCTCCCTAGTCGCCACTTTCTTGTCAGTGCGGTACAGTGCAAGGCTGCATTTGGCGACCGGTGAGTTTTAATCTCTCTCTGTGTGTGGGTGGGTGTTGCCAGTGAGTGAAATATTTGGGTGGGTCGGGTATGTGGCGTTGATTCTAAGGCACACTTGCGTTTTAATGGTTGCAATAAATTAATATAGTATTTCTAGAAAAAAAAATTGAAGCAGAATAATGTGCTAAGTTAAAGCAAATACACACACAAATATAAAATGTACTACAGTCACAAAACACACGAGAATTCATGGATTGAGGCTCTATTAATCTATATTTAAAAACAATTTAATATGTGCTTTTTCACTTGGCTACGAAATGAGGGATTTTTTTTGTCTTTTATCTTAAATGTTAAAGAAGCACTTCATAATAACTGTCTACCCTCAGGTTTTATGTTTACAATTAAAATAAGGTTTGGTAATGTTAAAAATGTTGCACAAGCACTTTGTTACTAGTACCTGTCTACCTTTAGGCACTTGGCTGCCTGTTTGCACTTCAATTTAAAAACAAAAACCTTGCTGAATTTGGCGCGTTTGTTTTTTTTTTTTTCCCTGCATAGATATCGAGATATATATCGTATATCGAGATATAGCAAATACATATCGAGATAATTTTTTTTCCTCCATATCGCCCAGCCCTAGGTTTAGTCCTGGTCCAGTCCAGGTTTAGACCTTGGTCTAGACCCGGTTTATTCCACGTTTAGTCCTGGGTCTACAGTCTCTTAGCCAATCAGGACGCAGAACACAGTCTTACACTATAAAAAAAGTTACACTATAAAAAAAAGTTACACTATAAAATTTTTTTTAAAAACTTGGAACGGGGCCTTGGAACGAATCAGGCTTTTTCCATTGAAATAGCTACTCAACTTACGAAAAATTCACGTTACGAAACCACTTCTGGAACGAATTAATTTCGTAAGGTGAGGTACCACTGTATCAATATGTTCAAATGAGTTTCTAGTTTCGATTCTAGTTTTAGTGATTTCGAATTTCAATACTCTTCTTGTCTCCTATATATAGCTGTGATTTGATATTTTATTACTTATTTTTCTATTTTATTTTGACTTGTACATATATGTATTAGGGATGCAAATTATCGGTTAATTCATTAATTGATAGTTGATTGACCTTATCGGTCGATTAACGATTAACTGATAAGCCGCGTTTTTCACCTGAATTTGAGTGTTTCAATAGGGTCTTTAAGTATATAAGCTATAGTAACATAACACTGAGTCATAAATATATCATAGTATTATTATACTGTATATTCCTCAATTAATTATTCCTTAGTAAAAAGCAGACAAATGTATTGATGCTGAATAACAAAATACAGTAATCCCTCGCTCTATCCAATTTTTTTTTTTATAGTGTAAATTTTTTTTTATAGAGTAACATTGTGTTCTGTCCTGATTGGCTAAGAGACTAGACCAGGACTGAACGTGGACTGGACCAGGTCTGAACCAGGACTGGACCTGGACTGGACCTGGACTGGACCGGGACTCGACCGGGTCTAGACCTGGACTAGACCAGGATTAAACCACTGGGGAGCGTGCTGGTTTCGCCGCGCCCCGCGCTCCGAGCCGCAGGCCAGTCGCGCGGGGCTCGGGGCGCGGGCTGCGGCGAAACCGGCATTCCGGGTTAGATCTCGCCTCGCGCTTACACCGGGGCTGCTGAGCAGTGCCGTTGGCGCCTGCGGTCGGCTGTGAGTCGAGCTTGGCGCAGCGCGGTTGCCTTGTTTCATGACCACGCGGGTGCGCATGTCCGCGTGTCCGCGGTTAATTACAATTAATGCATTTTGATCGACCAACGTCTTAATCGACAGTTAACCGTTAATCGATTAATTGTTGACATCCCTAATATGTATTAATTCATATATTAAACGGCGTCTCACTGTCATGTGGAATGTGTAAGAGGTGAACATAAACCACGAAATCCCAGCGCATTGCAAGTCTAGTTACACTAGAAGCGTAAGGAGTTTAATTGACAATCTAACAGCCAAATGTTTATCTGACCCCACCACATCCACAGTTGATGGATTTTCATTCTTATTTTTTTGTCATCATAATTACAAGGCTGCTGCTTCTCTATAATGATGTCATTGACAATTTAAAACTGAAAAAAATCCTCCAAACAACCTTTAAGTTGATATCCTGGTTCAGCTTTTAATTAGATAGAATAGGACAATTTACAGGTTCATTTTGGCCTAGAACGTCTCCTAATGTTTGAACGTTTATTCATACAAACCATAACAAGTGTGTGGTAAGGAAATAAGTTCCATATCCAGTCCCTACGCTGGTATTGGTTAATATCAGCTAAAGTCAAAGTATCAATATTGGAACTGAAAAGGCTGGATCGGTGCATCCCAAACCACGACCAAACAACTGTGATCTAGGGCTGCAACGATTAGTCGACAACGTCGACAATAAAATTTTGTCGACATGAAATTTCATTGTCGACTAGTCGTATTATTTAAGTATCATTTTAATTTGGAACTTAATACTCGTCTGTGTCAAGAATCCGCGAGCTCGTCCGTCTTGTTGGCGAGGGAGCGCACATTCCCCTTTACGACGGAGGGGAGGACCGGCCTGCAGCGTCTCTTCTTTTCCCGGAGCTAATATTCCAATATTAGCACTAGTGCTAAACGGAATGGTGGCCATACGCAATTTGCTCACGAGTCATGGACAATCTTTTTCATTCCGTATGTAGTCTAGTCGTGTTTTGGCAGTATTCCCTTAACAGAACGCCATTTCACAGAATACTTCAACTTTTTTAAAAACTGGATACTGACAATATTCCGCTTTGAAACGGAATGCTTAAAGCACGCACGCGTAACTGCGCTCACTAAATACCAACGTTAGTGTCGTGTCCATTATCCTAGTAATATTTTTTTTCGTGACTAATCGTCACTGGATCTATAGATTAATCGACTACTAAAATAATCGTTAGTTGCAGCCCTACTGTGATCCTTTATTCACTTTCAAGATCACCATTCCTCTGTGAGCAGTTTTACCAAATCAAACACAAACGAGGACATGTAGACTTACATTATTGGAGAACAGATAAACAGAAAACAGCGCCCTCCCTCACCTCATGGCCGTGGTCTCACTCTTGGCATGACTGTGGAGACTCTTCTGATGGACTGTGAGCGCACACAGGGGCCTGGGGCAACACAACAGACAGATAAGAGGTTTGGGGGAAACAGAAGACGTCCCACATGAGTCATGACGAAAACAACTGCACTGAAATATGAATAAAAGCTGCACTATGTAACTTTCCTGACAACGGGACAGAGAGGTTATTGTTATGCCTTGCCTTGCTTTAAATGTGTCCAAAATTATTTCATTTGTCGCTTAAAAAAATTAGATACTTGGGAGAAAAAAAAGCATTTTTACTGTAAAAGGGCACACCGATCTAGAGAACTAACGTGTCACTTGGTTTGGTGGCATCATAAGTTTGCCTCAATGGAAAAGGAGAAGTTTAATACCACACTGTAGAACATTCCAGCAAAGGAATATTATCGTAGTATTTAGAGCTCTTGGGCCCAGTGGATCAGGTCGGTATAAAAAGGATGAATTCTGAAGTGTCTGTTTTTCTGCTCCTCACCCATTACACCTGGTGTCAAACTGATTTTCATTTGCACCCCACTCACACACACCACACACACTTCACACACACACACTCCTCATTCACACTTCACGGGATGAATACAGTTATTTGACTGATAAATTGACCCGGTCAGTGTTTAAGGAGATATACTCTTGTAAATTTTGTTTTATATTATACCTTATACCGTTTTATTTGCTGCATGTTAAGTGTTTGTTTACATTCCGCTCCAAACATCGAAGCAATTTCTTAATGTTGTGAACATGTTCACTCATATGGCAATAAAACCTTTCTGATTGTGATGTTGTCTTATAGTGGTTATTGGATTAAACTCTGCTGTGCTCCATTGTGATTACAGTATATTATTGGATATAAGGTGTGGGCAGCAAAGTAAGAATTTCATTGTACAGGGAAACGTGTTTCTTTACTGTGCATATGACAGTAAAAGCAAGACGAGATAATAATAACCCTAAATTCTAGGTCTTTTCTTCATTTTTAATCAAATCTCATTTATTGAATAACTTTGTGATTGAACGAAAAGAAAATAACACAAATTGAGTGAAGTCATGTAGTAAATAATGTAAATGATCCCTTTTATTGATAAAAACTTACCTTGTGGAAAAGGAGCCAAACATGGCCAGGCGGGGCGCTGTAAAACAACATTACACAAGTGATGAAACAGGACAGTTCTGGGCGCAAAAACACGACTAAATGACGCTTTATCTGTTCACAAACATGCACCTTCTGAAGCGTGATTAAAGTCACTCTGCGCAGATTAAAGAATAACAAGATAAAACATCACAGAGTTAAACTGTGCACGGCTTTAGCATTAGCACCGGGGCTAACACAAGGTCAGTGCGCACAGCGGGGGAAAACTGCACATTTGGCGCACAGGTGGCGCAGACACACGGGCTGATGCGCGGCCCGAGTGTCCGCTTCGAGGTGATATGACACGTACAGCTGTAAAATCACGACAAAAGGAAGAAGAGCAAAAGAAACAGAACGAAAACATCACTCACCCACCAACGCCGCCATCTTTGGACCAGTGATGACGTCAGAGCGTTTCCCGTGCGTGTATGAGCGCGAGGCGAGCGGCGGAGGGCGCCAAAGCACGAGGAGCGCGCGCGAGGACAGAGCACAGGGGCACGATGGGAAATGTATTTTTTTTAATTATTTTTTTTTTATTAATTTATTAATTTATTAATTAATTTATTTTTATTATTTTATTTTTATTATTTTATTTTTATTTTTATTTTTATTTTTTTTTGCTGCAGAACCCGGGAGGGCTCGGGGAAAAATCTTTTTTGAGGGGTGTCACTCACTTTGCAAAGCGTGCCCTCCTTTTATCAAGTCGCGCGTTCGTGTACGTCAGGGGTGCTCAACCTTTTTTTAACCAGAATCTATTTTTGAGGTTGATGTTGTGCCGAGATCTACCAAGAGGGGGCGTCTGTTAGACATGGCAAATATGGGCTTGTGGAGTGAGTTTATTTTTAAAGTCGCATAAGGGCCAAAAAATCGGATTTGGGTCACTTCAGGCTGCAATGTGAACGTAGCCCAAGATATGTGGTCCTAAAACCGATACATATCCGATCTTTTGGCATGTGACTTCAGTCTGAACGGCCAGGTCGCGTTCATCCGACCTGGGCGTGTTTCCTCCAGCGACAGTGGTACAAGTAGACACTCAAAAATGTACACAAACGTTCTTCTCGTCATGCGAAAATAGTATATGAACTCCGTGTCAGTGAAGCGGCGAAGCACGTAGCAATCCCACTACTCTTCTCTGCGACTCCGCACCAACGCGTTCATTTCTACGGACGTTGCTGCCACTGCCCCACAAAACGCTGTGGCCAAAAACCTTCTCCTTCTCAGTCTCCTCCTTAAAACAAATAACCTGTACATGTTCTGGCTCCGGTACGACAACAACTTTAGGCGACTTCCGTAAACACTGAGCACACTCGCTGCACGTGACGTCATCGTGTCCTCCAAGGCGCATGCGGGACACTTTTGGGGCGTTTAAAGTTCACACTGGAGATCACATACAAGTCGCATTCAACTGGAAATGTGAACGACCTCGCAAAAAAATCGGATTTCACAAAAAAATCGGAATTGAGCATTAAGCCCTGCAGTCTGAACATGTCCATACGCGATCGACTGACACTGCCTGAGATCGACTGGTAGATTGCGATCGACTGGTTGGGCACCCCTGGTGTAAGTAGAGCGTGCTCTCAGTTTACTAAATCTCACGCTCGTTTAAATATAACGCAAGCTCGTTTACCTAAATTGTGCACTCGCTGTATGAAGTCGTGCCCTCGTCTATCTAAAACGTGCTCTTGTTTAAATTTGCTCAAAATGTGTACACGAGATGTTTAAAATGTGTGCTCATTTCTGAAATCGTGGCCGCGCTTTAGTAAATTGTGCTCACAAGGTTTATTATGTGGACACGACTCAGTTTTAGCGAGCACACAGTTTTAGTAAGATGACTCCACGATTTCGGTAAACGAGCGCACGCTCTATTTACACGGACGCGCAACGTAATAAAACAAGGACGCGATTTCACAAAACGAGGACGCGCTTTGCAAAGTGAGCGCGCGCTTTATTGACACCCCCCAAAAAAGATTTTCTGTGAGCCATTACGGGTTCCGTATTTTGCCAAATCTATTTTATTTTATTTTTCCATTTCAAGCAAGAACAAAACAAAAAACAAAAACATCAACTCCCAAATCAAAATCAAACCTAAAAATAAAAACAAAATATTTTCAAATATATTTTGTTTTGCCTTTTGTGTACATGTTATTCTCTCCAGTGGCAGGTTTGACAACTTTTGCTTTAACCATTGGAAGGCACTTGGTCCGAAATGTATTTTTTACTAGACAAAAAAGAGTCAAACCTAAGTCGAGACGTCCCAGTGTCCCCTGTCCCCGCAGATTTATCCAAAACCACTGATATGTCCCAGTTTTATACAAGACATGTCCCAGGAGTCCCTTTTGTTGACTTATTTGATCCCTGCCAACAATAAAGAGAGAAATAAATCATCTTTCTTTAGGTAAAATACAGACCTGTTTTAGTCCTGGTTTAGTCCTGTTTTAGTCCTGGTTTAGTCCTGGTTTAGTCCTGTTTTAGTCCTGTTTTAGACCTGTTTTAGTCCTGGTTTAGACCTGCTTTAGTCCTGGTTTAGACCTGTTTTAGTCCTGTTTTAGTCCTGTTTTAGACCTGTTTTAGTTCTGGCTTAGACCTGTTTTAGTCCTGGTTTAGACCTGTTTTAGTCCTGGTTTAGACCTGTTTTAGTCCTGTTTTAGTCCTGTTTTAGACCTGTTTTAGTCCTGATTTAGACCTGTTTTAGTCCTGTTTTAGACCTGTTTTAGTCCTGGTTTAGACCTGTTTTAGTCCTGGTTTAGACCTGTTTTAGTCCTGTTTTAGTCCTGTTTTAGTCCTGTTTTAGTCCTGTTTTAGACCTGTTTTAGTCCTGTTTTAGACCTGTTTTAGTCCTGGTTTAGACCTGTTTTAGTCCTGGTTTAGACCTGTTTTAGTCCTGTTTTAGTCCTGGTTTAGACCTGTTTTAGTCCTGGTTTAGACCTGTTTTAGTCCTGTTTTAGTCCTGTTTTAGTCCTGTTTTAGACCTGTTTTAGACCTGTTTTAGTCCTGATTTAGACCTGTTTTAGTCCTGGTTTAGACCTGTTTTAGTCCTGGTTTAGACCTGTTTTAGTCCTGGTTTAGACCTGTTTTAGGCCTGTTTTAGTCCTGTTTTAGTCCTGTTTTAGACCTGTTTTAGTCCTGATTTAGACCTGTTTTAGTCCTGGTTTAGACCTGTTTTAGTCCTGTTTTAGTCCTGTTTTAGTCCTGTTTTAGTCCTGTTTTAGTCCTGTTTTAGACCTGTTTTAGTCCTGTTTTAGACCTGTTTTAGTCCTGTTTTAGACCTGTTTTAGTCCTGTTTTAGTCCTGTTTTAGTCCTGTTTTAGACCTGTTTTAGTCCTGTTTTAGTCCTGTTTTAGTCCTGTTTTAGACCTGTTTTAGTCCTGTTTTAGTCCTGTTTTAGACCTGTTTTAGTCCTGTTTTAGACCTGTTTTAGTCCTGTTTTAGTCCTGTTTTAGTCCTGTTTTAGTCCTGGTTTAGTCCTGTTTTAGACCTGTTTTAGTCCTGTTTTAGACCTGTTTTAGTCCCTGGTTTAGTCCTGTTTTAGTCCTGTTTTAGTCCTGTTTTAGTCCTGGTTTAGTCCTGTTTTAGACCTGTTTTAGTCCTGGTGTGTGTATGTGTGTGTGTGTATACGTGTGTGTGTGTATGTGTGTGTGTGTGTGTGTGTGTGTGTGTGTGTATGCGTGTGTGTGTGTGTGTGTGTGTGTGTATATATGTGTGTGTTTGTGTGTGTGTGTGTGTGACCGGGCCGGTTTCACCACATTCATTCGGTCAGTAATTAAATCCTGTTTGATCGTTTCATAGATCGACACTATTGAACAGTGTCGACTTTTGTAACAGACACAATCATAAAATTCAAAAGAACAAATACACACTCTGTTTATGCACATATTTAATATTTAAGTAAATAAGACATTTGTCTCTGCGCGGTTATTTTTATTTGTTCATAGCAACAGAATCTTAGACAAACTTTATTGATCCACAAGGGAAATTATTTGGACTCATCAAATATAAAATATAACAGAGGGAAACAAAAAATAGATGGAAAAGCAAAAAAAGAGCAAGAGACCGGTGTTAAATGAGATATAATTATGAAAATAAAAAATAATAAGTGTATATGTACAAATCAGAATAAAATCTGCAGCGTAAGTCTAGTTTGTGCTCCGTCAGTTCAGTCGCCTCTGATGATGTGAAAACCTTAAAAAGTATCAAATGTACGGAAGCCGACAGAGGCCGTGTTCGTAATGATTATTTTCCACCATAATAACGAGAAAATTAACTCGAGATCTTGAGAAAACACTGTATCTCCTTGGGTAATGACGAAGCCGGGCCAGTCTTCTGCGGAGGTGCCGCAGACTATTCTTGAAATTATCCCGAATTAAAAGACGTAATGCAGTCTCCCCCTGTGTCAACCCCTGATCAATATATTGAATTATCAGCTGATCGATATTTATTCCAGACATTCTACTGACCAAAAATGTGTCTATTCAGAATGAGAAATTGCCCTGAAGTCCGACTGACTGCCAGCCAAACCTGGACCAAACCTGGACTAAACCTGGACAAAACCTGGACCAAACCTGGACAAAACCTGAACTAAACCTGGACAAAACCTGGACCAAACCTGGACCAAACCTGGACTAAACCTGGTCTAAACCTGGACAAAACCTGGACAAAACCTGAACTAAACCTGGACAAAACCTGGACCAAACCTGGACCAAACCTGGATTAAACCTGGACTAAACCTGGACAAAACCTGGACCAAACCTGGACCAAACCTGGACAAAACCTGAACTAAACCTGGACAAAACCTGGACCAAACCTGGACTAAACCTGGACTAAACCTGGTCTAAACCTGGACTAAACCTGGACCAAACCTGGACCAAACCTGAACTAAACCTGGACAAAACCTGGACAAAACCTGGACTAAACCTGGACTAAACCTGGACTAAACCTGGACTAAACCTGGACCAAACCTGGATAAAACCTGGACCAAACCTGGACCAAACCCGGACTAAACCTGGACAAAACCTGGACTAAACCTGGACCAAACCTGGACTAAACCCGGACAAAACCTGAATCAAACCTGGACCAAACCTGAGTCAGCCTGTCAAAACGTGGCCGTAGACGTTTCAGTTGATTTCTCAATATTATCTCATTATCTCAGGATAACAAGAAAGAAAAAATATTGATTATGAATGTGGCCTCTGTCGACTTCCTTAAAATGACATAAACTGGTGATGTTGTTTTTTATGTTGAACTTTACTGTCCCCGTAGGGAAACGGGTCCTCTGCATTTGACCCACACTTCAGAAGGTGCAGGTCCACACAGAGAAGACACAGGACCTCCTGAGTGTCAGGTGAGAGTGAGGGAGTGCTAACCTGTTAGATATGATCAGACCTGCACTGTGGCCATCACAAGAACCTGAACAACAGAAACCAGGACAAGGAGTTTATCTGATGTGACAGCTCTGTGTGGGTTTGTCTCTTCTGTCTTTTGTGAGGACATGTCCCCAGGGTCCACCAGAGTGCCTGCAGGTGTCCCGTGTCCTCCTCTGTGTCCCTCTGGCAGAACGTATCTCTGTAGTAGGATGACGTGTTTTTTTATTTTGAAACAGAACATGTGGAGGGCCATCGGCTGCTGCTCAAAACTCTCACTCAGAAAGTCAAAACGTTGCTTTTCCCTGAGGTTTTAAAGTGCCACCACGACAGTCTCAGAACATTCACATCAGGCCCGTCTCACATACAGATGTTTACTTCTTTCAGTTATAAAGGCCGATTATTTAAAACTAGCAGCACTACAGATGTGGCCGTTTTGGTGCTTGGCCTCCATCCATGTTCTTCCTCTTATCCAGGGGCAGCAGTCTAAACAGGCACTCCCAGACTTCCTTCACCCCGGACACTTCCTCCAGCTCCTCCGGGGGGACCCCAAGGTGTTCCCAGGTCAGCCGGGAGACAGCCCCTTCAGAGTGTCCCGGGTCTTCCCCGGCCAAGCACCAGGTCAAGCACTAGGCCAAGCACCAGGCCAAGCACCAGGCCAAGCACCAGGCACCATTTTGGCAAGCCTTGGCCTGTTTTAATCTAATGATGAAGAGTGAAGAGTAAAGCTGCTCAGTGGAATCTGAAATCTATAAACTGTTCGATCTATAAACTGTTCAATCTATAAACTGTTCAATCTATAAACTGTTCAATCTATAAACTGTTCGATCTATAACATGTTGAGTTATTCCACACTGTTGAGTCAGAATAAAGTATTTTTGTGTTTTTTATTTTACATGTGTCACGTGTAGTTGTGAGGACCTGCTGTGTGTGTGTTCCTGTATGTGTAGTTGTGAGGACCTGCTGTGTGTGTGTTCCTGTACGTGTAGTTGTGAGGACCTGCAGTGTGTGTGTTCCTGTACACGTAGTTGTGAGGACCTGCTGTGTGTGTTCCTGTACGTGTAGTTGTGAGGACTTGCTGTGTGTGTTCCTGTACGTGTAGTTGTGAGGACCTGCTGTGTGTGTGTGTTCCTGTATGTGTAGTTGTGAGGACCTGCTGTGTGTGCTCCTGTATGTGTAGTTGTGAGGACCTGCTGTGTGTGTGTGTTCCTGTATGTGTAGTTGTGAGGACCTGCTGTGGGTGTGTTCCTGTACGTGTAGTTGTGAGGACCTGCTGTGGTTGTGTTCCTGTACGTGTAGTTGTGAGGACCTGCTGTGTGTGTTCCTGTACGTGTAGTTGTGAGGACCTGCTGTGTGTGTGTGTTCCTGTACGTGTAGTTGTGAGGACCTGCTGTGTGTGTGTGTTCCTGTATGTGTAGTTGTGAGGACCTGCTGTGTGTGTGTTCCAGTACGTGTAGTTGTGAGGACCTGCTGTGGGTGTGTTCCTGTACGTGTAGTTGTGAGGACCTGCTGTGGGTGTGTTCCTGTACGTGTAGTTGTGAGGACCTGCTGTGTGTGTGTTCCTGTACGTGTAGTTGTGAGGACCTGCTGTGTGTGTTCCTGTACGTGTAGTTGTGAGGACCTGCTGTGTGTGTGTTCCTGTACGTGTAGTTGTGAGGACCTGCTGTGTGTGTGTTCCTGTACGTGTAGTTGTGAGGACCTGCTGTGTGTGTGTTCCTGTACGTGTAGTTGTGAGGACCTGCTGTGGGTGTGTTCCTGTACGTGTAGTTGTGAGGACCTGCTGTGGGTGTGTTCCTGTACGTGTAGTTGTGAGGACCTGCTGTGTGTGTTCCTGTACGTGTAGTTGTGAGGACCTGCTGTGTGTGTTCCTGTATGTGTAGTTGTGAGGACCTGCTGTGTGTGTGTTCCTGTACGTGTAGTTGTGAGGACCTGCTGTGTGTGTGTTCCTGTACGTGTAGTTGTGAGGACCTGCTGTGTGTGTGTTCCTGTACGTGTAGTTGTGAGGACCTGCTGTGTGTGTTCCTGTACGTGTAGTTGTGAGGACCTGCTGTGTGTGTTCCTGTACGTGTAGTTGTGAGTACCTGCTGTGTGTGTGTTCCTGTACGTGTAGTTGTGAGGACCTGCTGTGTGTGTTCCTGTATGTGTAGTTGTGAGTACCTGCTGTGTGTGTGTTCCTGTACGTGTAGTTGTGAGGACCTGCTGTGTGTGTTCCTGTATGTGTAGTTGTGAGGACCTGCTGTGTGTTTTGACGTGTAGTTGTGAGGACCTGCTGTGTATGTTCCTGTACGTGTAGTTGTGAGTACCTGCTGTGTGTTCCTGTACGTGTAGTTGTGAGGACCTGCTGTGTGTGTTCCTGTACGTGTAGTTGTGAGGACCTGCTGTATGTGTGAATGGTGTGGGGCTCCGGACAGTTCAGGACACAGGGACCCACTGCTCTGTGCACACACTGAAGATGTGCTTTTAATAACAGGGCTTCAGTTGAAGTAGTGATCCTTTTCTTCATAAATCCAGATCATGGAATCGTCTGATGTAAAAATATCTGCACTAACATTAGCCGTGGTTTGTGAGCTTTTAATCAACGTCTGCAGCCTTCAGTTTATGCGTCGCCCCAAAACAACAAACAAGAGGACGCCGTCACAAAGCTCCTCTGCTACTGACAACAAACACAGATTTTTATAACAATTTATTTTATTTTTTTACAATGTACAAACAAATAATATAAAAACAAAATCTTGTTTTGTTTTTAAAGGAGAAATACATTAAATATTTGAAAACAGCACATGGAAACAGCGACACAGATTGTCCAAAATATCAAAAGTTTGATGGTTTGATACCTGCTCACCCTTTAGGTCAAATTGTCCTTGGGCAAGACACTAATGCCCTCCTGACAACAATGAAAACTACAATTAAACTTATTATAAGTAGATGTTTATCTTTTTTACTTAAAGGCGCTGTATTTGATTTTTACTGATTCATTTAAAACGGTTTGCAGTGGTCCAAAGTTTCTCCTCACTTACATTACGCATTCAGAGCGTCCTAATTACTCACCGCTACGATAAAACACTTTGCACAACTCACGGTAATGCTAAGAAAAACTAGCAAGCTAACAGTGCACTTCCTAATTCTCAGATAATAGTACACAGCAGACTTATTTTGACTTCAAGAGCTGCTTATGAACACATCTGTGCTGAGGCAAGGCAAAAATTTTGTCAAATACACGGGGAAAAAAAACAGGTACAGGACCTTTAAAGGTTGACCCCTGTGAGCTTCAAGTCGTGTTGTAATGTTACCTGCACAAAAACAGACCTGGAGTTGTGATGTCATGAAGCTCCTTTTACCTTTAGTTCAGATTGACAGTTGCACGTTTGATGATTCTAGTGAAGGTGTTTGGAGTTTAAAAACACAGTGGCACACTTCCTGTACTTACCACATGACATCACAAGGTGGAACAGAGCGTTTTGAGCTTTGGAGATGTGGACATACTAAAAAGAATAGTCTGTCCACATCTCCAAACCATTGTTGGTATGTCTGAAGAATGTAAAAGAAATGCAAAAGAAAGCTAATTATGCTAAATTAGACGAGGGGGTTGGATTAAATAAGCTTTCTTCTTCCCACTCCTTTTTGGGCAAATGTTTTGTTTTGTTTTTGGGGTATTGAGCTTCATCGGTTTCTTTATTATTATTATTGTTTGTTTGTTTTTTTTTCCGCCATTATGATTCAAATTTTGAGGCCCTAAACATTGACGAAATGTCCCACAACCAGGATCCAGATCGACCGGTCCGGCGAAAAATTTGATAAAATGGGCATGACGACAATGCCCAAAGTGATCCCACTCGACAGCGCCCCCTTGAAAAATGAAAATTTCAAAATGAACGGGTAGCCCAAAAGCATATTTTTTTTAAATTGTTGTTCTTATTTATTGTTTTGAAAGAACGCAAATTGCTTACGGCCCAAACACAAAACAAAAACAAACACAACTCTAGGTCTGTTTGTGATGAGGAAACGACAACACAGAGCAGAAAACAGCATAACACAGGTCCTTTAAAATAATTTAAGTTCAGATGTGTGTATTCGTAGCTGTAAGGACTTTGTTTCATTAAATAAAGGCACTTGAATAGCTTACTAAGACTACAGCATGGGTTGCAGGCAGCTTGCTTGTGCATCGCAGATAATTAGCATGAGTCCACATAAAAACAGGCCAGCATGTGGAGAGCCCAAGCCACAGGAATGGCCTATTTCTGCTGTACCCATTGGAAATAACAACAGCATAAAAACCCCTCTCGGTCCGGTTTCAGTCCGCTTCGAGTCCAATCCAGGCCAGGTCAGAGACGGGTCTGAAGACTTTCCTCTTTGCTCCTTCGTGCCTTCGTCTTTTTAGCAATTTTCAGCCAATCACCTCCCCAGGGCTGCACAATATAACGCAAAATATAACTATCAAAAGTACTGAAATCAGATTTGTTTAAGCAGGTATCGATACGAAAAAAAAAAAGTCCCATTGAAAGGACAGAAATGAAACTTTCCTTTTGTGGCAGATCCTCTGCCAAAACTCCACAGTGTCAGGATTATTTCATTTCATTTAAATTGAATTACAGTATGCATAGTTAAATTTAATTCCTTTATTTTAGACTTATATTTTCTAATTTGGGTGCACAAGTTTTAGTTCATATAAGTGAATTACCTTCACCAAACAAAGATGGGAGAGCACAATTTAGTTTGTCTAGTTTGTTTAAGGTCACTGTTATTATTTTCTGTATGATGATCTGTCTTCTTGTTACTTTGATTAAGTTTGTAGTTTTAGTTAATTATTTAGTGTAATTCCTCGCTCTTGTGTTCAGTTTAGTCAGTCCTCCTGTATTTAGACGCCCCTGTTCTTTGTCCGGTTGGGTTAGTTTTGTTCTGTTCCATTTGGTTGAGGTTAACCCCAGTTGGGCGCGGCTTTTTGTTCATTATTTGCCTAATTTGAGCTTTTGTTAAGTTACATTTTTTTGCCTTTCTGTTTGTTCCACGAAACCTGAATGATCTGGAGCTTTATCAGAACAAGTATAAGAGCACATGGACTAGTATACGCCCATGGACCTGGTTTAGACCTGGTTTAGAGCTGGTTTAGACCTGGTTATCATACATGAACACAGACAGTGGCTCCCTCTTTTCTGCATCACTCGAGGAAAAACTAAAACTAAAACATAACACTACCCACTCCAGTCCATCTTTCCCACAATCAGGGAATAATTTAGCTCCATTTAGACCTGGTTTAAACCTGGTTTAGACCTGCTTTAGACCTGATTTAGACCTGGACCACTGTGGAACCTACAGGACCACTGAGGGATGACACAGATATAAGACCACATGGAAATATAAAACAAATTACTACCATTTAATGCTGAAAATCACATTCTATCATGTAAAGAAAATGGTATTTGAATCAGTTTTGAGTATCGAGTCTAACTAATCATCATATTGTGTCTATAATGCGTTCCTCGTGTGGCAAGAAACTAAATATGTTGCCATTATGCTTCCTCTCTATTTGAAAAAGGATTTACAGATTTTTTTAATATGAAAAAAAAAAATGATTTTCTTAAAAGGAACTTAAAAGAATATGTATCCTGCGTTCTTCTGACAAAAAAAAAAACTATTAGGTAAAATCACAATCTTAGGGTTCCTTTGTTTTTTGTTTTTGTCTCTAATGTTTCTGTTTTGACAGTTTGACCAGTAAATCTTGTTTTATTACTGAAAATGTGATAAAAACACACTGAATTTACCAAAGATAACATATTTGACCTCATATGGTGCAGCCCTGCTTTCATTCACACCACATTCACACTCTCTCTCCAGCTCCTCCTCCACCGCAGCAGCAGAACCATCCCTCCTCAGCCTCTCCGTCTCCTCTTCACCTCCATCAGGCTCCGGGTAGGTCGTTTCTCACACAAATTCCATCTCTCTGTCCCCTCTTCAGGCTCGATCGTGCCAGGGTGGAAGCGTCAGTTGTCCGTACACAGAGCTCCCCTGGACGGGTGAGTGGCCGGGCCCCGGGGCCTACGATCCGAACAGGGACTGCTTGGTGTGGAGCGTGTTGTACATGAGGAACAGGTTGAGGGCCACGGAGGCGAGCAGGGGGAACACGGTGAGCCCGGAACCGAAGCCCCTCCACGGGCTGCACACGTTCACGCTCACCCAGTATACCAGCCTGTGGAGAAGATCACACCCGTCAGGACAAGGATGGGACAGGACGCAAAATAAAAGACAAAGATCGATAACAAACATCTCCAGAGGCTTCCATAAAGCCGCTACAACAAAAAGAGAACACCACAACTGGCACCAAGTTCAACATCTTCTCGGTTTAAATGAACTACCGTACTTTTCGGACTATAAGCCGCTACGTTTTTCTCACACTTGGGACCCTGCGGTTTATACTCAGGTGCGGATTATGTATGGATTAATTCTTTATCAAGACAGCAAATGTAACGCGTAACCCGAGCTCCACTGCACGCCCCAGGTATCAACAGTTCCGTGAGATTGAGTTCAGGGGTTTTACTCTTAAAGTTAAACTTGAAACTTTATTTTAAGGCTTCCAGAGGCTACAGGCTGGCCATTTTACAGTTGTTTTACTGCAGTGTTTCTGCCGTAGACGCCGTTCGAAAAAAGTACGTACTGGTTTTTACGTTAATGAATCCTTTTGTGTACCATCTTTCTGTGTAAATATCTCAAGTTACAATGTGGACACCGGCGGCTTATAGTCAGGTGCAGCTTATATATGTACGAATGTTAATTTTTTTTTAAATTTGGTTGGTGCGGCTTATAGTCAGGTGCGCTCTATAGTACAAAAAGTACGGTAAACAGAAGTAATCTTTTCACTATCGCTCATGGTGCTAATATTCAACCCAAAAGAAGTGCGTGTTGTCAGTTGAAAGGACTTTAAAAGTTTTTGTTTTTTTTTTCAAATTGTCAATGATTGCATTATAGAGATGCAGCAGACTTGTAATTATGATGACCAAAAAAAAAAAGAAAGTCCATCAACTGTGGACGTGGTGGGACCTCGTTATCTATTGGCTGTTTGGTCGTCAATCAAACTCCCTACGTTTCTAGTGTAACTGACTCTGTGGCGCGCTGGGATTACGTGGCTTACGTTTGCCTCTCACGCATTCCACAGACGCAAGACGCCGTTTACTCGACCAACGCGGCAGTTCTTAGCGGCTTTTTCCAACTGCAGCTTCCTCGCAGACAAGAATCCACTACCAGTTAGCCGCAAAAGAAAGTCAGTTTTTGAGGTCGCTGAACGAAGAAGACAAGGGGAAAAGAAGCGAAGCCAAACTAAGGTGATTCCCGGAGATTCCTTCCAGCGATGGCGTGCACTGAAGCAGACGAAGGGTCTAAAGACTGACGCATCGCTCGATAAATTACTTCTGGACAGGAAACTTCTGTTTACCATTTGAAAACGTACAGTAAAGTTACAGCAGCAACAGCGATTCTGAACGAGCACCGGCTGTAAACAAAAATGATTTCTAGCGTCAGGAGGAGGAGGCGGGAGGAGGCGTTTGTTCTTAGGAAGCTGTAGGGGAGGGGGGTGGTGTCATAAACATTTGAAAAAGGACAAACAGTTGCTGTTTTTCTCGTTCCTTAGAAAATCCTCTGTACAACCTTTAAACCACAAGATTAATCTAAGCCAGTCCTGACTACGGAAGAGTAAAAATAGTGACTGAGACAGAGAAGGGCACGAGCACAGATGCAGGCTAAATGTACGCTCTCAAGTCACATTAATAAAACTCGTAGCGTGTGTGTGCGTGTACGTGGTCAGACCGGATATTTGAGTGTTGACAGTGATAGCGCTGCAGGAGGAAGTGTGTACATGACAAACGTTTTACTGGCGAACCCTGCGCGGCTGCTGCTGTTGTTGTCGGCGGTTTCTAGGCAGCGGCACCCAGCTGCTTTATATCGAGGCAGTAAACCCCTGAGAACAATGAGGCTGTTTACTGCGACAGACTCTGTACCACACACAATGTACACGACACTGCTCTAGAGTGAGTATGTGTGTATGTGTGTGTGTGTGGAGTCTGTCATCATTTCACGCTTTCTTAATCCGTGTTTATTTCATTGTTTTCATTTTACGGTATTTTCTTATCTCTGTTCTGATGTTGTTTCCTCATTACGAACGTACTTGGAGTTCTGCTTTGTTTTGTTTTGTTTCATCCTCACATATTTAACGCCACAAACCCTGCAGATACAGGCTGAGTTCTTCTCTCAAACTGAAAACACTCTGTTCCACCTCGTGATGCCATGCATGTGGTGATCCACTGTGTTTTTAAAATTCCATACACCTTCACTAGATAATTTCACTCCTGAAAATGTCCATTTCTACTGCACCAAAGGTAAAAGGAGCTGTTCACGTGAAAACTACCACTAGCTGACATCACAAGGTGGAACGGAGCACTTTAACCTTTGGACAGACTAATAATAAAGAGTCACTAAAACATGAATTAAACAAAACACAACTCCAGGTCTGTTTTTGAGGAGGTAACAACATTAGAACATGGCTTAAAGCTCACAAGAGTCAGTTTTGGATAATCTAGGATCTTTAATCATGGTGATAGGATTATCAAATCACGGCGTTCTTGTTGATCATCCCGTCTTCGTTCTTTTTATAAATAAACTTGCCGTTCAAAGGCCCTGGCAGCGATTTGCTCGCCGCACGCCAAATTTAAAATGTGCATTGAATTGCCGCTCATAATTAATTGTGTTAATTTTTATAACGCGTTAATTTGCAGTGTAATTAATTAGTCTAATTAACGCGTTAAACTGACAGACCTAATGTATACATCTCCTGTAATATTCTGTATAACATGGAAATGACTTAATCCTACTGTATACATGACTATTTTATTTATTTGAAAGTTGGGTCATTCCAGAATTGGAGGACATTTTACGTCCCACCCATCAAATATTAAATAATCCACATAAAAAATACTAAAACATACAGTTTCTGAGTGAATTTACTTGTCCTGAGACCAAATCTAAAAAAAACAAAGAGAAAATAATGTTTGAAAATAGTTTTTAAAATACCAAATATACTCAACAAAAATATAAACGCAACACTTTTGTTTTTGCTCCCATTTTTCCTGAGATGGACCCAAAGATCCAAAATTCACTCCAGATACACGACACTACCATTTCTCTCAAACATTGTTCACAAATCTGTCCAAATGTGTGACAGCGAGCACCTCTGCCCCGCCGAGACAATCCACCCCACCTCACAGGTGCGCCACATCAAGATGCCGATCCGACATCATGACCAGTGCACAGGTGCGCCCCAGACTGCCCACAAGGCCACCCCGAAATGTGCTTTTTTTTGCTTTATTGGGGGTCTGGGGACTCAGAACCAGTCAGTATCTGGTGTGACCACCATTTGCCTCATGCAGTGCAACACATCTTCTTCGCATAGAGTTTATCAGATTGTCAATTGTGGCCTGTGGAATGTTGGTCCACTCCTCTTCAATGGCTGTGCGAAGTTGCTGGATATTAGTGGGAGCTGGTACACGCTGTTGTATACGCCGGTCAAGCACATCCCAAACATGCTCAATGGGTGACATGTCCGGTGAGTATGCTGGCCATGCAAGAACTGGGACCTTTGCAGCTTCCAAGAATTGTGTACAGATCCTTGCAACATGGGGCCGTGCATTATCTTGCTGAAACATGAGGTGATGTTCATGGATGTATGGCACAAGAATGGGCCTCAGGATCTCATTACGGTATCTCTGTGCATTCAAAATGCCATCAATAAAATGCACCTGTGTTCTTCGTCCATAACAGCCTTTGAAGAGGAGTGGACCAACATTCCACAGGCCACAATTGACAATCTGATAAAAAAAAAAAAAATGCACATTTCGAGGTGGCCTTTTATTGTGGGCAGTCTGGGGTGCACCTGTGCACTGGTCATGATGTCGGATCGGCATCTTGATGTGGCGCACCTGTGAGGTGGGGTGGATTGTCTCGGCGGGGCAGAGGTGCTCGCTGTCACACATTTGGACAGATTTGTGAGCAATGTTTGAGAGAAATGGTAATATTGTGTATCTGGAGTGAATTTTGGATCTTTGGGTCCATCTCAGGAAAAATGGGAGCAAAAACAAAAGTGTTGCATTTATATTTTTGTTGAGTGTAAGTCTGGAGTGCCCCCCAAAATGCCATTTTCCTCTTGTCCCACCCCTCTAATGACCAAACTGAATCTCAAATAAACCAGTTAAAATTAAATTGAAATTTCTTGTTTTTTTGTATTATTTGTTTCATTTCCATAACTGTGGAATAACTGTAACTGTGGAACATTTGTTTTAATAGACATAATATTTCAAATAATAATTATTATTCATGGAACATGTGTCCCACAACATGCACCAACCCTGTTACCAGAACATTTTTAGCCTGGTAGAAGAAGAAGAAAGCAGAACCACATGATCAATCAATCAATCAATCAACAGTGAACCACATGATCCCCTGGACTTGACATCATCAAACAGTTTTCCAAAAGAATGGGCAGAGCAAAGGTTTGTCTTCTCTTCTATTTTTCATATTTTTATAACATCGTTAGCCTTGATTGAATGTCTCACTCTGCCCCATGCAACCCTGTTATGCAAATGAGCAGAATAAGACAATTATTATTATTTTTCCTTTACTTATTTGCATAAATAAGTTTTTCCTCTTGATTAGCAGTAACAGCTAAACAGCTTCTACTCCTGAGATAAAGAGAACATTAGTGCGGATCTGCAACCCTGTTACCTGCAACCCTGTTACTGTGATTAGAGGAAATCAATAAATGAACCAAATAAATCATGTAATAAAAATGGTACCATTGATCCGTAAGATGAGCTAATCAAGCATTTGATAGTTAATTACTTATTATTGATGAATATGTAGCAGAAAATCAGAAAAGTGAAGGTTTATTTTTCAAAGATTTGTCCAGGCAAGATTAGCCCTGAATTTAGTGTGAGTTTAGATGTGGAGTATGTGTAAGAACACAGCACATAAACACAAACATCCCGCTGTCCCAGTCCTCACCTGCAGGAGGACACGGTTCACGATCACACTAACGGACCTGCTGTGTTAGTGCAATCTGCTCTGTGGAAACAGTTTTCAGAGTTTTCCGCTCCTCTTTTGTGTTGTTTGTTCCAGTTTATTCCTCCCCTGAGAGCTGCAGGTGCTGTGTATATTAGGCCTCTCTGAATTTGGGTTGTGTTCACGTCTCATCACGACATTCTAGAGCCTCTGTAGTCAAAACAGGGCTGGAGGTCAGAACTCTCAGGCGGAGTTTGCCGTGTAACTGTCGGATTGCAGATGTGTTGACCTGGTTCATGGGTCAAAACTGCAATTATCCACATGAAACAAAAACTGACACAAAGTTCAGCGTCTTCTGTTAATTTAAATAAACTAAATAGAAATAATCTTTTCACAATCGCTTCAGAAAGTGGTGCCATTATTCAACCCCAAAGGACTTTAAGCCAGAAGATTAACGCGACAAGTTTGTGGAGCCGATCCTCAACCATCGCCACAGACCTTTGGGATCATTCTTTCAAAAACGGTGAATCTCCCATAGAATTACAAACGCCGCTGTCCTCGTCCATGAGATTACAACATCATCAAATTCTACAACATGAATACAACCTATTGATACTTTACAAATCAGCTCATTTAAAAATAAATACTTTTTGGAGCGCTCAGCCATGTTACAACATCGTTCCCTCATCATGGTTAAAAGTTGCCAAATGTCTAAACTGAGCATTTGCGATCCTTTTCTGCGTTACAAAAAATCGGAGCTCAAACGGGCGATTTTGAACAAGGCACCTTACTGACGGCAGATAGAAAAAGAAATGCAAATGCAGTTCCACCCCCGTCTGTCTGTACTCAGCGTCTCTGTAAATCACGCCCAGAGAGTTTGGACTGCGAATGCGCCAGGCAATGCGAAATGCGTTTTTTTATTTGCCTGGAGGCACGTCCGAGTGTTTCTAGGCTCGGAAGTCCTTTATCTGAGCCTCTGGACCTTTGAACAGCAGTGGTTTAATTTTATTTTCTGTGGAAATGTGTTTATTTTTCAATGGAACGCTTCAAATCTCGTGCAAAAACAAGGAAATGGATCAGCTGAGCGCTCAGAGCCAGAGCGGAGCGTTTGGCCACGCCCCCACCTTCTACTATTGACCAGCTCTTTTCTCCTCATTTGCATTCAAGCAACAACGCCCATTATAGAGTGTTCAGAGTGAGAAAAATTACTCTTTCTCAGCTTATCTCTGTTTCTCATGCACTGAGTGTTGATTTTGAAGAAGGATTCATTTACAGTATTAGGGAACCATTAAGGAGCCATATAAAAGCATCAAGAAGGGGGGGGGGGACTCAGAAACTGAAACAAAGGCTGCGTTCACACTGCAGCCTGAAGTGACCCAAATCAATTTTTTTCACCTCTATGCGACCTGTATCTGATCTTCTAATGACAGTCTGAACGACACAGATACGATTTTTTCAAATGCGACCCAGGCCACTTGGATATGTGGTCCTAAAACCGACACATATCCGATCTTTTGACATGCGACTTCAGTCTGAACGGCCAGGTCGCATTCATCCGACCTACACGTCATCAACAAGTGACAGTGGTACAAGTAGGCGCTCACAAATGTACACAAACGTTCTTCTCGTCATACAAAAATTGTGTATGAAGTCCATGTCAGTGAAGCAGCGAAGCACGTAGCGGTCCCACCACTTTCAGCACCAACACGTTCCTTTTTACGGACGTTGCTGCCACTGCTCCACAAAACGCCAAGGCCAAAAACCTTCTCCTTCTCAATCTCATCGTTTAAACAAATAAATTGTAAATGTTCTGGCTCTGGTACAACAGCAACTTTAAAATCGCCAGGCGCTCAATGCTAGCGTCCATGTTTAGGCGACTTCTGTAAACATTGAGCATGTTCGCTGCGTGTGATGTCGTTGTGTCCTCCAAGGTGCATGCGGGACACTTTTGGGGCGCTTAAAGTTCACACTGGAGATCACGTACAAGTCGCATTTAATTGGAAATGTGAACGACCTCGCAAAAAAAAAGGGATTTCACAAAAAAATCAGAATTGAGTTTTAAGCCCTGCAGTCTGACCATAGCCTAATTCAACATCTTAAAGGGATAGTGCGTTTTTTTTTAAAATGTGAATCTGTATGGCGTCCCCTTCAACAGTGTCGTCCATTAACACTGACTTACCGATGACAGCATCGTCTGGGCCCAGTTCTGCTCCGGTTCTGTAGCTCACGAACGTAGTTCCGGTAAGTTAGCGGGGACATTTAATAAAGCTTATTATTAGCCTGTTCACTTGTAAGCGGATGTTTACAAGTGAACAGGCTAATAATAACTAATAGGCGCGCAGTGATACGACTCGAGAGAAAATAGCACCATGTGAATTACGCTGCAGAATTTTTGTTTGTGACGCAAATATATCACTTTTTGGACAAATGTTTTGAGAAGAAAAACAAGCTTTATTAAATGTCCCCGCTAACTTACCGGAACTAAGTTTGCAAGCTACGGAACCGGAGCAGAACTGGGCCCAGACGACGCTGTCATGGGTAAGTCAGTGTTAATGGACGACACTGGAGGACACCATACAGATTCACATTTAAAAAAAAGAACTATCCCTTTAATACGTTTCAACAATTAATACCCCATAGAAGTGTGTTATCCTTGAGTAACAGAGCTTCAGAGTGTGTGTGTGTCTGTGTCTCACCGTCCCAGCACGAACATGACGGCCATGACGGGCACGATCATGAGGTGTTCGTGGGGGAGCAGGGCGCACAGGATGAGCATGTTGAGGCCGTAGAGCAGGAGCAGCTCCAGAGACGAGCTGATGAAGATCTGCTGCAGAGAGCGACGTGTGAACGACGGGTCGTGGAGGTCCAGAGATCCACTGCAGAACTGACACAGAGCCCCCACCATCATGGCTGTGCCGAGAGAAACGACAGAGGGACGTTATCATCAACTGTTCACGTTACAACTGTTTTACAGGAGTGTGTCATCGGCGGTGAGAAGCCGCTGCATCAAAATCATCTCGAATCTTTGCAGTGACATCACGAGTTCTACAGAGGTGGGACTAAGTTGTTGTTTTGCAAGTCTCAAGCCTTTGACCTCAAGTCCGAGTCAAACACTGCGTGCACATGGATGAGTGTAATCCGATTGCAAACGGATTGGGATCGTATCGAATTCATGTGCACAGGCTAAGGATCGTATAGGGATTGGTTTCCCGAATCCGATTGGAACCCCTGGCTTAGGCCGATAGTAATCCGCTCGGTGCCGCCTTGTGCACGATATCGGATCGGATTGACGTACGGGAATTTTCGCCAGGGATTTCACCCGGAAGTGGCAGGAGGCGCCGACGCCGTCATAAGTAGCGACTGTTGCCGGAAAAGTCAGACGAAATCATGGCTGCGAAGAAAGAATGCACAACACGTACACCAATGCTGCTCCGTCAAACTCCTCGAGCGTCATCTTTGTATACCGCTACATTTGTTTGTTGTGTTTTTATTGAGTAGCCATCACCCGGAAGTAGTTGGACTACAGCGCCACATAGCGTATTGGAGCCGGCCAGGTCGCTGACCATTATCAGATTACACGAGCTTCATGTGCACTTGGATCTAAGGACAGACCACCCGCAGAGTAACGGGATCGGATTTGGAGAAATCCAATCCTATCCTACCATGTGCACGCAGTGAAAGGCAAATCTAAGCCAAGTCTCAAGTTATTGACCCCTAAGCCTAAGTATCAAGTCCAAGTCTCCTTTTTAAAAAAAATATTATCCTTTTATTTATCCCTGTAGGGAAATATTTCTCTGCATTTGACCCATCCTTCAGGAGCAGTAGGCAGCTCATCTTTCAGGCGCCCGGGGACCATCTCCATGACTTAGACCATGTCCATCTTCCTAGACTTAGTCAGGACCTCAGCTGGAGGATTTAACCTCTGGAGCATGTTTTTGTGTTGATGGGGGAACCCGGAGTGCCCATGGGAAGAACATTCAAACTGGAGCAGGAGTAAATAAGTTTATACTTCCACCTGCTCCATTTTGAGCAAAAGGAACTGCAGAATACATTTGTTTGTATTTTGAGTTTGTATTTGTGAAATTATGCTTGAATGGAACCTGCAAGTTGCTCACATAAACATAAACATAAACCCCAGACTCCACACAGAAAGGCCTGGGCGACCCTGGGATCAAACCCGGAACCTTCAAGTCATTCCAAGTCTTTAAACCAAACATTTGTGAAAATTTATATAAGAGTTGTAGAAATGCAAATTTTTACTTTTTAAATGTCTTCACAAGATCTTAATGTGAATCATTAAGGTCAGAACAGAAAGAATTCAGATTTCAAAGTGGTTTACAGTTATTTTGTCTGCACTGAAATGGAAGGATCATGTTCGATGTAGTTCCTTCAGTTTTACTCTATTGTACTGTTTATACTTTAAGACAGGAGTGTCAAACTCATTCTGGTCCGGGGGCCGTATCCAACCTACCGGTACTTTGATCCCAAAGGGGCCGGATCAGAAAACTCATGTCAAATATACCCCAAAAAATGTCCAAATATTTGTGCAGAGAAACACAAATCTATTACAGAAGTCTTTTTTATTTGATGAACTCTTTTCTTTTACAAAATATAATATTATAAACAACCTGAAACTTTAAGAAAAATGCAATTTCAACACAAACTGTTTCACTGCTTTCAGATTTTAGATTCCAGATTTTATATTCTTGTCTTAGTTTTTTGTCTTGTTTCGTCTTTATATTGTATTTTGTACACTGTCTTTTTGCACTACCTGGCCAGATAGAAACGAAATGTCGATTCAAATTATGTTGAACACATATGGCAGAACTGACAATAAAGCTGACTGATCTTTGAAGCGTACAGGTTTCCCATTCACCGCCGCGAACAAACAGGAATTAGTCAATTTTTCTTGGAAAATCCTGCACTCAGCGTCCACTTGTCTCATTTTTGACATTTTGCTGATGAGGGTGTCACGGTCGACAGTCAAAACGATGGTCCTTTAAGAGCGTTTGGAAAGAGACGAGTCTTCATATGTACTGCTCTGGCGGCACGGTGGCTGAGTGGGTAGCACTCATGCTTCACAGCAAGAAGGTTCCGGGTTCGATCCCCGGGTCGCCCAGACCTTTCTGTGTGTGTTCTGTGTGGAGTTTGCATGCATGGTCTGGGTTCGATCCCCGGGTCACCCGAGCCTTTCTGTGAGGAGTTTGCATGTTCTCCCCGTGTCTGGGTGGGTTTCCTCCGGGCACTCCGGTTTCCCCCATCAACCCAAAACATGCACCATAGGTACCTCCAGCTTTGGTCCTGACCAAGCCGAAGCAAGAAGATCATGGAGATGGTCCCCGGGCGCAGTAATGTGCTGCTCACTGCTCCTAATAACAGGATGGGTTAAATGCAGAACTGGAATTTCCCCACTGTGGGACTAATAAAGGCATAGCTTTCTTTCTTCTTTCTTTCTTTCTGGTGGGAGGGGCCACGCACAGAGGCGCTGGAGACGCTGCTATGCTAAACTGCGCAGAAAATTACCAATATTTTAGTAGAAAATTTAAATATAACTAAAATATTTGAATAGAAAATCAGCCGAGGGCCAGATTAAAGGTCTTGGAGGGCCGGATCTGGCCCCTGGGCCGCATGTTTGACACCCCTGCTTTAAGACGTTTGAGGAGACCATCTCACAGTACTTTAGTTACATCCAAAGTAAAAAACACAGAAGTGGGACATGTTAAAGTTTGTTCCTGTAAAATTAATCACTGCATGTATTAACTGTAAGTCTTATAAAGTCTTATCTTAAAGAGAAAAGTATTTTTTAAAAACATATTTTTTTAGGAGAAGCATCAAGTCTTCTCAAGTCACAGGTCTTTTACTTTTAGTGAACTGTTGTCGCGGTGTCTGTTTAGCCGACGTTATCCTATACAGGAGCAGACAGGGGCAGATAGGAGCAGACAGGGGCAGATAGGAGCAGACAGGGGCAGACAGAAGCAGACAGGGGCAGATAGGAGCAGGGGGGGGCAGACAGGGGCAGATAGGAGCAGACAGGGGCAGATAGGAGCAGACAGGGGCAGATAGGAGCAGATGGGGGCAGACAGGGGAAGATAGGAGCAGATGGGGGCAGATAGGAGCAGACAGGGGCAGATAGGAGCAGACAGGGGCAGATAGGAGCAGACGGGAGCAGACAGGAGCAGACGGGGGCAGATAGGAGCAGACAGGAGCAGATGGGGGCAGATAGGAGCAGACGGGAGCAGACAGGGGCAGATAGGAGCTGTCGGGAGTAGACAGGGACAGACTGTTTCCATTTCAAACTCGGCACTAGACTTGGCGAACTCTG
The DNA here is from genome assembly GCA_036785185.1 of Paratrypauchen microcephalus. NCBI lineage: Eukaryota > Metazoa > Chordata > Actinopteri > Gobiiformes > Gobiidae > Paratrypauchen > Paratrypauchen microcephalus. The sequence continues at coordinate 4,644,278 of JAVJIX010000077.1, read as the reverse complement.
GGAGAATAGTTCTGCTCCAGGCTCAGGCCCAGGAGGCGGCGGGGAAAATGAGAGGGCCCGACGAGCCACATTCCCAGACAGAAGCAGAGGAGCGGCCCCTGAGCCCTCTGGAGCTGTCACCAGCCCCACACGCTGGGAATGTGGCAGGATAAACATCAACCAATGTCACAGTTTACAACTCCGAGTACTTTTCTCACAGGATATTTGACTCTTACTTGAGGAAAAGTTTTGGTGTGTGTTCACATTTACACACTGAGACTAAATTCTGACTTAAAGATGCACTGTGTAACTGTCTGGTTTGGGGTCCGTCACCTGCTTGTTTCTATGGATACCTCATTGCTCTACCTGGAATGTTCCACAATGTGACATTAAACAGCTCTACTTTACTTTTTTTCAGTTACAGGTGGTTTTATGGCTCAGAAATACCTAGAAAAACAGGGATTCTGACTGTGAGCTGGGTCGCCTCTCCAAAGATCTGACCTGTAACTTGGTCTGGTTTGGTCTCCATGAAGACAGGAAGGTTTAATGCCATACTGTGGAACATTCCAGACAAACCAATAACATCTCCATGGAGAAAAGTTACATCTGTAAGTGAGATTAACACAAAATTAAGCCAGGACAGAATGAAACTGATGAATTAAAATTCCAAATACATACATTTCAACTGTTTGTCCGGCAAGTCCAGACTGACCGTGCGCCCGTACTCACTTCCTGTTTGGAAATATGACTGTTCTGCCCCAGTGGAGGAACAATATTTTTGTTTTGAGTTTATCTGTTTTGTCTGCTCTGAGCTACCTTAGCCGCCATATTGTTCTAGACTTTTCTACTGTTCTGTTACTTGTGTTTAAATCCTGTAAACTGTCATCTGGCCCATCAAAATATCTGTCTGTAAGTATTTTTAATGTTATAAGGTGTTATTTCACTCTGTAAACGTATTTGAGGCACTATATGAGTTATTTTACACTTCAAATTCAGACTAAAATGTGTGACGCTAATGGAGCTAGCATGTCTATGGGAATTTCCATTGATGTTAGCATCCTAACAGCTTGTTTTATGGAAGTTCAGCTAATGTTAAGCTATTGTTATGCAGATATTAAATTGTTTTAAGCTGCTCTGCATTGTTTTATGTAGCTTTACACATCCTCTGTTCATTTGAATGTGAAAACATAATTGTAAAATGTATTTATTTTTTGTCTGTTACAGTTTTACAGTCAACTCTTCAGTAAATGTCAAAAACAGCAGAAGAAAGTGTTCGCTATCTGTAAAGCGACTTCCTAAACACTAGTGGAGGCAGAATATTGACTCATGGTTTGAAATCAGGTACAGGCCCTTTAAACTGACCCACTGATTATAAAAGATGGAAACAAAACAACAAGAAACAACAAGTCTTGTGTTTTGAAGTCTTCCGGATCGGCCCTGAGCGTGGCGGGGTGGTGGACTTACCCAGCAGGATGGGCACAGAGGCCACGGCGCAGCAGCATAAGGTGAATACCATTCGGCTGGTGGTGTCGGAGAAGCGCGGGGGCTTCAGGGGCACATGGAAGTACAGAGCATACATGACCCCCATGGAGCACAGCAGGGACCCCAGGACCGAGAGGAAAGCCGGGACACGACCTCTGCGACAGCACGCGCACCTCCAACAGCAGCCACGCCCACCGCCTGCACACGGCACCACAGCACAGGTTAGTGGTACCGTTACGTTAAAGGGATAGTTCGGGTTTTTTTATGTGAATCTGTATGGCGTCCCCTTCAGCAGTGTCGTGCATTAACACTGACTTACCCCTGACAGTGTCCTCTGAGCCGAGTTCTGCCCCGGTTCTGCCCCTGACAGTGTCCTCTGAGCAAGTTAGCGGGGACAGTTAATAAAATTAGTTTTTCTTCTGAAAACAATATTTGTCCAAAAATTGATATACAGTCATACCTCACCTTACGAAAGACCCAACTAACGAATGATCCAAGTTACGAAACGCCTTTACGTAAAATTTTCGTCTCTGAATATGAAAGAAAATTCAAGTTACGAAATGCGAAATCTCAAAAATTCAAATAATGCGTGCTCGGATGCGCACTCAGCTTTGCAGCAGCCTGAATCCCCCATTGCGACTCTACTTATGAAAAAATCACGTTACGAAACCACTTCTGGAACGAATGAATTTCGTAAATGACTGTATTTGCATCACAAAACAGTTGTCCACAAAAAATTGTCGTATCACTGCGCGCCTATTAGTATTATTAGTAGGGGTGGGTATTGGCAAAGAAGTCACGATTCAATTCGAATCACGATTCATATGCCATGATGCGATACTATCATGATGCATCACGATACTTGAATTATTGCGATGCATTGCAATATATTCGACATACTTCAGTGAAAATGTACCAAAAAAAAGAGGATAACTTAAATATCAGTGGCTGTGTATCTGGGTCGTGTCTTCAATTGATACATAACTCTGAGCAACTCAATTCATAACTGAATTTATTGAATAACAAAAACAAATAAACCAAACCAATATCAAAAAAGTGCATAGGATTTTTTTCTAAAACAAAAAATGATGTTCAAACATTTGCCATTTTGGAGGTAGCTACCATCATAACAAACAATACCCTTTCACAAAGAAAAAAGTGCATAGGATTTATAAAAAAATAAACTAATAATTAATGTATTTATTTATTAATATTAAATATTAAATTATTAAATATTACATTATTTATTAATAATAATCGATTTTTGGCATCAAGAATCGATGCAGTATATTGTGAAAGTTAGTATCACGATGCATTGTCATGACGATTATTTTGCACACCCCTAATTATTAGCCTGTTCACTTGTAAGTGGATCTTTACAAGTGAACAGGCTAATAATAAGTAATAGGCGCGCAGTGATACGACTTGAGAGAAAATAGTACCAAGCGATTCCGACTGCTGAATTTTTCACAGACAACTGTTTTGTGACGCAAATATATCACTTTTTGGACAAATGTTTTGAGAAGAAAAACAAGCTTTATTAACTGTCCCCGCTAACTTACCGGAACTACTTTCGTCAGCTCCAGAACCGGGGCAGAACTCGGCTCAGAGGACACTGTCAGGGGTAAGTCAGTGTTAATGCACGACACTGCTGAAGGGGACGCCATACAGATTCACATAAAAAAAACAACAACACACTATCCTTTTAAGAAATATCACCATTACACAATTATCCTGATGACACGGTAAAAGTCAGGCATGTTTTCAGTTTGAGAAAAGAACTCCTAAATGTGCAGAGTTCGTGCGTTAAATGTGTGAATGAAACAAAACACAACTCCAGGTCTGTTTGTGATGAGGAAACTACATTAGAACAATGAAAATAACCTAATACTGACAGATTTTTATTTTAAATTTCATAAACATGACCCCAGATATGAGATTAACATGTTCAAATCAAATATAACTTTTACTGATAACTACTGTAAGGCTGATTTATTCTTAATCACAAAAACATTGATGGATAAATTTATTATTATTTGGTGTTGTGGTTGTCAAGATGATAATCCAATCAGAAAGCAGAATCAGAGTCGCGTGAGTCCAGAGGGAATTCTGGAGGTTCTGAGCTTCACATGAGGCATGAGACAAACTTGGACTACGTTCAGACTGCAGGGCTTAATGCTCAATTACGATTTTTTTGCGAGGCCGTTCACATTTCTAATTAAATGCGACTTGTATGTGATCTCCAGTGTGAACGTTAAACGCCCCAAAAGTGTCCCGCATGCACCTTGGAGGACATAACAAGTGAGCGTGCTCAGTGTTTACGGAAGTCGCCTAAAGTTGCTGTTGTACCGGAGCCAAAACATGTTCAGCTTATTTGTTTTAAGAAGGAGACGAAAACGGAGAAGAAGTACAAGGTTTTTGGCCACGGCGTTTTGTGGGGCAGTGGCAGCAACATCTGTAGAAATGAACGTGTTGGTGCGGAGTCGCAGACAAGAGTGGTGGGATTGCTATGTGCTTCACCGCTTCACTGATACGGAGTTTATATACTATTTTCGCCTGACGAGAAAAACCCCCGCAACCCAGAAATGGAAAAAGCGGAAGAAGATGGATGGATGGAGAAGAACGTTTGTGTACATTTGTGAGCGCCTACTTGTACCACTCTCGCTGGAGGAAACACGCCCAGGTCGGATGAATGCGACCTGGCCGTTCAGACTGAAGTCGCATGTCAAAAGATCGGTTATGTATCGGTTTTAGGACCACATATCCAAGTGGCCTGGGTCGGATTTGAAAAAATCGGATCTGTTTCATTCAGACTGTCATTAGAAGATCAGATACAGGTCGCATAGAGGCAAAAAAAATCGGATTTGGGTCACTTCAGGCTGCAGTGTGAACATAGTCTTGGATGTGCCTCTATCTGGAGGTGAACCTGTGTCTCCAGAGGCTCTGAACCTGTGTCTCCAGAGCCTTCACCTCCAGAGCCTTCACCTCCAGATAGAGGTGAAGGCTCTGGAGGTGAAGGTTCAGGTGTGAGTGTAACACCTGCACAGGCTGTTCCTTTAAATGGTCATTAAAGGCTTAAATGGGCAGAAAAATGCCTTGATTGCACGTAAATGGTCCCTGCATTTTAGCTGGAATTTTTGCTTCCTGCGTTTTTGTCTTTTCTCCTATGTTTTTCCACCAACTGCCACTGAACTGATGTAAAACTATGATAAATGTTCAGCACAGGCACTACCCTCCAAGTCATGATTAGAAAAATCTGTCGTGTGCACTTTTAGCAGAGAGTCTTGCCTTCCTCACCTGCGCCCTCCTCCGGGGCCGGACACGCCTCGCGGGGAGCCTGGGAGGTCCACATGTTCAGCTCCACGCTCTCGGGGGCCGCGCTGACGAGGGGGCGGGTGGAGGGACCGATGAGGGGGTGGGTGGAGTCGTCGGCGGGGCAGTCCAGGCGGGGCGAGGGCTCCGGGGACCACCTGGCAGGGTTGGTGCCGTTGGCGAGAGGGTCCTGGCGGGGGGTGGAGGTGCAGTTCTCTGAGGAGGGGGCGGGGCTGACAGGGGGGGCGTGCGGGTGGGTCGAGGGGGACTCCGCTGGTGGGGGGCCCTTTGGGAGAGTGTTGTTGTTGATGGGACGCTGGTAGTTTCGGGGTAAACCTGTGGACATCCAAACGGAAATGAATATGTTTATAATAATCACTGGAGTTATAGATCGGGGATGTTCTGCATCTTTATGGTGGAACGTTCAAGACTTTTTGAAAACCAAAAGTGACTTGGCACCACCACTGCTCTAACCACTGAGCCACTGTCAGTAATTCATGTTATTTATTCATTTATATTTGTAATCTCAAAGTAAGCATGTCTTTCTTTGGTAAAAGGAGAAATTCAGTTTGTGAACTGGACAAAAGTTTATTTGGTCGAATCCATTTCTTTTGCTTCTTCAGTTCTGGTCAGACGCTGGTGGACACTGCCAATATCTGCCTGAAGGGGGCGCTAACTACAATGAAATTACTTTGAAACCACATTTGTTTAGAGCACGGATGTCAAACATGCAGCCCGGGGGCCAGATCCGGCCCTCTAAGACCTTTAATATGGCCCTCGGCTGATTTTCTATTAAAATTTTTTATTAAAATATTGGTAATTTTCTGCCTCTTTTCTGCGCAGTTTAGCATAGCAGCGTCTCCAGCGCCTCTGTGCGTGGCCCCTCCCACCAGAGCAGCACAAATGAAGACTCGCCTCTTTCCAAACGCTCTTAAAGGACCATCGTTTTGACTGTTGACCGTGACACCCTCATCAGCAAAATGTCAAAAATGAGAAAAGTGGTGCAGGATTTTCCAAGAAAAATTGACTAATTCCTATTTGTTAACCTGCTTGTAAACTTGTATGCTCGTGTTGAAATAGCATCAAGTTTGAAGTTGTTCATAATATTATAATATTTTGTAAAAGAATCTCTGTACTAGATTCTGTAATAGATTTGCGTTTCTCTGCACAAATTTGGACTTATTGCTATTTTTGGGGTATATTTACCATGAGTTTTCTTTGGGATCAAAGTAGGTTGGATACGGGCCCCCGGGCCAAAATGAGTTTGACACCCCTAGTTTAGAGTTTGTGTTAGTTAGGTGGGCCTATTAGATCTGCAGTGGGAGTGGAGTGTGGGTCTTGTTAGCAGAACCATTCAGGACCATAATGGGTGGCAAAGGGAGAAATTAAATTTGTGAACTGGACAAAGTTTATTTGGTCGAAGACGTTTTGCAACTCAACCAAGCTACTTCATCAGTTCTGGCTAGAGTAAGGCAGGTATAAGCAGTGTCCACCAGCACTCTAGCCAGAACTGACAAAGTAGCTTGGTTGAGCTGCGAAATGTCTTCGACCAAATAAACTTTTGTCCAGTTCACAAATTGAATTTCATCCTTTACTATGGATTCTACCTGGACGACTGAGGGATTCTTCACAGACCATAATGGTGTTTTCACACCTCTGGACCTGACCGGCTGCCCTATTGTTTTCTTTGTTTGTTTTGATTTAGGTTTGAGGATAGAGTTATAGATGGAGACAAATGATGTCTGAGTCCTCCATTTCTGTTCAAGGAAGGATTCTCTTTCTTGACAAAAATAGACGCTTTAATTCCCCTCTCAAAGCAGTTCTTTTCTCTGGCTCTCAAACAGTTTCTCTCTTTCTCTCAAACCAGTTCTTCTCTTTTCTCCTTTTGCCGTGGATTCTCCCTGGACAACTGAGGGAGTCTAGACACTTCTCTCTTTCTTATTAAGTACTGAAACCACACACTGCTGATAGACATTTTGAGAGAAGATGTAGAAAGAGCAGATTGGTTGGTTTGTCTTCATTGAACGCTGTGAGACGGGGTTAAGCTTTATGCAAATCTGACCCCCCTGTGGTCCAGGACTCTCAGCTCTGTTTTGAATACCGGCTCACACAAAGGGCCAGCCTCAACTGTGTATTTATATACAGTGAACCCTCGCTGTATCGCGGTTCACTCTTCGCGGCCTCGCTGTTTCGCGGATTTTTTTTTCCAATTTTTTTTTTTTTTTCAATTTTTTTTATAGTGTAACTTTTTTTTACAGTGTAACATTCTGTCCTGCGCCCTGATTAGCTAAGAGACTAGACCAGGACTAAACCAGGTCTAAAGCAGGTCTAAACCAGGACTAAACCAGGTCTAAACCAGGACTAAACCAGGTCTAGACCAGGGATGGTAGGGACAGAGTCTCAGATGTCCTTCACGAGAGCGCCTGGGTGACAGGAGGTGTGGCCTTTGTTTACTTGCACGAGCCATGGAAGAGACTGAGTGCGAGCCGGACAAATGGAAGAGCCAAGAATCAACACGGACGGGCCTGGCGCCTGGCCGCGCGGCGTCCGGGGGAGCCGCAGCGGGGAGAGCCACATTCGAGGGAGCCCGCAGCGGGGGGAGGACACTCGCGCGCACAGAGGAGACAGTGGCTCTTCCCCGTCACGCTGAGAGAACGAACCCGACCCCGTCCTAGAGAGCTGTGGAGTATTGGCGACGCATTGATAGCGGTCTGATTTTGGAGCCGGGGTGAAATGCAACCAACTCTTGTGAGCGCAGGTTAGTCTTACCTGGTCTTGTGGTGAGGACTGGTGCTCAGAGGCGTCTGTTAGCGGTTTGGCACTGTTAGCATTGGCTTGAGTCTTGCCCAAAATGATATCCAGGTCGCTTTCCACTCGACTTTCGCACATGGCATGGATATGTGGTACCAAAACAAACACACGTGTCCGCGCGCACGTGTCCGCGTGTCACGTTCCCCCCGCCCCACTATTAATATATTTTAATGAAAATCTACAAAAGTTTGAGTGTTTAAACAAGAGAAAAATGTGAGAAAATGTTAATACCAGTCTCAGAAAGGTGTATAATGTGTCTGGTGAAGCGTTTTCAGCCTTAAAACATGTAGAATAATTGTAAAATATAAAATTGTCCTACTTCGCGGATTTCACTTATTGCGGGCTATTTCTGGAACCTAACCCCCGCGATAAACGAGGGTTCACTGTACTCAAATACATCACAGAAATACTCCTTTAACCTGAGATTTTTCAGAACAAATACTGGCCATTTCATCCTATAGAACTCCATTGTGAGAAATGCATAGAAAATAAAACCAAAGACTTTAGATGTCCTCCACTTTAAACATTTAGGGTTAGGGTTCCTGTATGACTTTATTTGTATTTAATCACATTTGTGTTCTGGAAAGACTCAGTGTCTCAGAAGTGTTTTTAAACAGTAAAGTCACTTTAAAGGAATATTAACTAGTGACGAGTCTTCTCGTCATGTTGAAACCAAACGTTGAGTGCCGTGACAAATATATTTGTCAAGGACATTTTTCAGTGGGGATCGCTAGAATACGACCTGGAGCAACTTTGAAGGTGTAATTCACATCTCCCAACCTGTAGGTAGCGATCTTGTATCATTATTTGCCTATCGGAGACGCGGAAGAGAGGAGGAGTGTAGTTTGTGTACTGTGTATTGGCCAGAGGAGCAAGATGGCGAGGCGAGGGGAATCCGGAAAAGCAGAGGACTGTTGATCAGTGCCTATGGAACGATCTGATCACTCTTGGGACCCAGGATCCCGGATCAGAGGATCACAGAGACAAGTCGGATCAAGCAGCGAGGTCGGAGCAGAGATCTGCTGTGCCCAAGGCAGGGGGCGTGTCATGTGTGCGCTATGCGGAGCAGGAACTCTGATCAGAATTACAACAGCGCCAAAGAAGAAGTTTACTGACTTGGAGCAGTAGATCCTGGTCTCCAAAGAGGCATGAGATGAGAAGAATTAAGTTTACATGATGCTGCTGTGTGGTAATTGTAATGAATGAAGCTATATGTGTGTGTGTGTGTGCGTGCGTGTGTGTGTGTAAAGGTTTATGCATGGGCTTGTGTGTATGTACATATATATGTGTGTGTGTGTGTGTTAGTTTTTATTATGGGTCTGTACTCTGAGCCTCAATATTGTTGTGAAGTAACAAAGTTCTATTTTATAGGAAAAGATATTATTATATCCTGTAAACATCTCTTGGCACAATTGATTTGAAGGAATTTTCAATTCACAGAGCCTTATATTCTTATATTTGTAAATAAAAAATGTACTTTGTCATCAAAAATCTCTTTCTCTGTTGTTTTAGATGTTTGAGGTGTCACTAAATCCATAAATATTGACGTCAAAATCACCGATCTGTGTTTTTGCTGAAACTTCCCTATGTTCTACTATCAGTTACTTGAGAACCGAAAATGTTAGAAACATAATTTTTTTCTAGGTGAAAGAAGAGAGTCAACACTTTATTTTGATGTGTGTCATGTTTATATAGTCAAAGAACTCAGTATTCTGTGGGTCTTGGAAAATCAGTAAAAATACACTAAAACGTCCGGCACTCTGGGGGATAGAATTCTGAAAACAGGCCAGCACTCAATGAGTTAATGTTTTTACGATCTGAACCTTATTTCGGTGATAAAACAACGTGATTTACTCACCCAGAGTACTTTGGTGTCATTTGGAGCATTTCCGGAGATTTTGTAGTTTAGCGATATCTGTTTAACGCTGTTGCGGTCACCAAATAACACAAACTTTAGCACTTTTCAGATGACAAAAGCTCAATGTTTGTCTACACTTTCGCTGGAGTCCAAAGTGGCCTGTAATCCGATATCCTGCCATGGTTTCGATTGGATGACGAGGACCGCGCACACTCACAGCTGATTTGCAGATAAGACGACGCTTTCAGCTCTCGGTTACAGTCATAAAGAAGCAAAGGAATAAGAAGAAGAAAACATCTCCTCTTGAGAAAACCTGAAATGGTGCAAACATGCATTATCCCGGTTGTGAAAACAAAATGACATCTTGGGCGAAGTTGAGTTTTCACAGGCTTCCTCGTCACAATCGGGAGTTATTGAAGCTGTGGCTAGTTGCCATGAGAATGGACCCAAACATGAAAGGCAAAGCTGTAAGACATTTGGACCATCGTGTTTGCAGTACCCACTGCTCCTCAAACTGTCTCCGCTTCCTTCTTTCTAAAACCTCCTCATCCGTATACTCAGGCTCAAAACGATAGGGACGGCCGTCATACTCAAATAACTCCTCTTCAGTCTCCAAATCCCAATCTTCAGCCATGTGTCGCACGTGAAAGAAACGTTATGAGCGTCTTCTAAGCAAAGTTGCGGAATGAATACGTGCACGCGCGCTGTCCTCGTCATCCAATCGAAACCATGGCAGGATATCGGATTACAGACCACTTTGGACTCCAGTGAAAGTGTAAACAATGAATTTTGTCATCTGAAAAGTGCTAAAGTTTGTGTTATTTGGTGACGGCAACAGCGTGCCCTCACGTTAAACGGATATCCCTAAACTACAAAATCTCCGGAAATGCTCCAAATGACACCAAAGTACAATGGGTGAGTAAATGATGTTGTTTTATTACCGAAATAAGGTTCAGATTGTAAAAACGTTAATATTCCTTTAAACTCATAGTTTAAAATGACATGAACACAAATGTGAGTTGTGAGTTGGACTCCGTAGACCAGGACTGGGCAGGTATTTTTCCTGAGGGCCATTTTAGAGTCCAGACGTGTGGTGGAAACCACCAGGATCACTGTAACAGATCATCTCACCTGCTGTGGTTCTACTGAAGCGGCTCTTTGTGATCAGAGTCAAACAAAACTCACATTAAAGTGGAACATGAGGCCCCGTCCATCACACGTCCTCCTGCTCAGCCTGGTACTCAGGACTATTGTGAGGGGCCCTTAGGGAGACAGTGCTTGTTGTGAGGGGCACTTATGGAGACAGTTCTTGTTGTGAGGGGCCCTTACAGAGACAGTACTTGTTGTGAGGGGCACTTATGGAGACAGTATTTGTTGTGAGGGGCCCTTACAGAGACAGTACTTGTTGTGAGAAGCCCTTATAGGGGCAGTACTTGTTTTGAGAGGCACTTACAGAGACAGTACTAGTTGTGAGGGGCCCTTATGGAGACAGTACTGGTTGTGAGGGGCACTTATGGAGAGAGTAGTTGTTGTGAGGGGCCCTTATAGAGGCAGTACTTGTTGTGAGGGGCACTTATAGAGGCAGTACTTGTGAGGGGCTCTTACAGAGACAGTACTTGTTGTGAGGGGCACTTACAGAGACAGTACTTGTTGTGAGGGGCTCTTACAGAGACAGTACTTGTTGTGAGGGGCACTTACAGAGACTGTACTAGTTGTGAGGGGCCCTTATAGAGGCAGTACTTGGTGTAAGGGGCACTTACAGAGACAGTACTTGTTGTGAGGGGCCCTTACAGAGACAGTACTTGTTGTGAGGGGCACTTACAGAGACAGTACTTGTTGTGAGGGGCACTTATGGAGACAGTAGTTGTTGTGAGGGGCCCTTATAGAGGCAGTACTTGTTGTGAGAGGCACTTATAGAGGCAGTACTTGTGAGGGGCCCTTATAGAGGCAGTACTTGTTGTGAGGGGCACTTATGGAGACAGTACTTGTTGTGAGGGGCACTTACAGAGACAGTACTTGTTGTGAGGAGCAGTACTCACTCTTGTGCTGGCTGTTGGGCAGGGGCTCCAGGGAGGGGGTGGAGCCGGACACGGAGCAGCAGGGCGAGCGGAGCTCCTCCACAGAAGACTCTGGGCTGTCGGACACAGGGGCCAGGACGATCTGCGTGTCCAGGTCTAAGAACGGCGAGAAGGACAGACGAGACGGGTCGATGTCCTGCAGCTGGTTGATGATGTCGCTGATGGACTCCTTCATGCTCTCCAACTCCTTGGCCTTAGGGGGAGGGTTTGGGTGAGGGGCAGGGGGGGCGAGCTGCCGGCCCGAGCTCATGGTCACTCAGCCTCTGCAAGAACATCACATGAGGTCAGGAAAGTTATGAAAACAGGTTAGAATATTTATTTAAACCTAAGTGGGACCATCTCCAGATCTTGAGCTGGTCTTGGTCTGGACTCTGCTGGAGGATTTGACCTGCTCTGCATATTTTGGGTTGATGAGGGTTGGAGTGTCCAGAGGAAACTCACTCAGACACAGAGAGAACCTGCAAACTCCACACAGACACACACAAAAAAACATGCAAACTCAACACAATCACAGGGAAAACATGCAAACTCCACACAGACACAGGGAGAACACACAAACTCCACACAGACGCACAAAGAAAAACATGCAAACTCCACACAGACACATGGAGAACATGCAAACTCCACACAGACACAGGGGACCTTCTTGCAGCCCGTGTCACCAGTTAAAGGGATATGCCACCCCCAGGTCAAATTTGGGCATCTCCCCACAGTCCAGAGACTAAAATAAGTGGTGGAAAGCGTTTTCCTGCTCACCCAGCCATTGTCCGAGTCTGTCGCCACTGACCGCCGCGGTAACTGGTGCTCCTCCGCCTTAGACTGGAGTCTAACGTAGCCAGAGAAAGATTTCGGCCAAAAGGAATTAATTTGCTCGATGCGTTTCCCAATTACTTTGTGTGTAGTGCGCATTCATATCGAGTGCAAATAAATGTGCAAATCAACACGGAGAGCTTGCCTTGGTCATTTTGGGTGGGAACTATTTTCCAGTGCGTAAGAATACAGTCGTATCACGCACCACGTTGTGCAACAGGGGAACTCCCTTCCCGGTGCGTAACTAGGATTCCCCTGGTAGCGTACTGCGTGATACGGCTGTATTCTTACGCACTGGAAAATAGTTCCCACCCAAAATGACCAAGGCAAGCTCTCCGTGTTGATTTGCACATTTATTTGCACTCGATATGAATGCGCACTACACAGAAAGTAATTGGGAAACGCATCGAGCAAATTAATTCCTTTTGGCCGAAATCTTTCTCTGGCGACGTTAGACTCCAGTCTAAGGCGGAGGAGCACCAGATACCGCGGCGGTCAGTGGCGACAGACTCGGACAATGGCTGGGTGAGCAGGAAAACGCTTTCCACCACTTATTTTAGTCTCTGGACTGTGGGGAGATGCCCAAATTTGACCTGGGGGTGGCATATCCCTTTAAGGCCAAAGGAACAGTGTTTTCTGAGCTCCTGTGTGTGCGTGTGTGTGTGTGTGCGTCTCCTTTTATGGTCGTGTTTATCACTGTGTTTCCTGTTGGACACTAAGCAGTCGTCGTGTTGAGGTGATCACAGCTGTTCCCTGGTAAATGAAATAATTCAGACTCAAACTGTGGATCTAAAGTGTGTTTTTGGATGGATCTTTGTGGATTAAAGTTCCCATGGCATGAAATTTTCAGTTTCTGAGGTTTTTGAACGTTAATGTGAGCTCCCCTACCCTGTTTAGCCCCCCCATGGCTAAAAGTTGCGAAATGTGTAAACTGAGCATTTGCGATCCTCTTCTGCGTTTGAAAAAAAGACAGCTCAAATGGGCGCTTCTGAACAAGGAAACTATGTGACGTCACACTGAAGCAAAAATGCAAATGCAGTTCCGCGAACGAGCTACGCAATGCGAGATGCGTTTTTTAAATTTGCCTGGAGGCACATGAGAGTGTTTCCAGCCTTGGATGTCCTTTATCTGAGCCTCTGGACCTCTGAAACAGCAGTGGTTTAATTTTATTTTCTGTGAAAATGTGTTTTTTTCATTGAAACGCCTCGCCTTTCTTCCTTCGCGCATAAAACACGGAAGTGGGGCCAGCGCACAGCACACCGCTAAAACGAGGAAACAGCGGAGAGTTTGGCCCCCCCCACCCGCTGCTCTGGCCTATCTCTGTCCTTCTCATTTGCATTCAAGCAACAACGCCCAGAATGCCTGTGTTCATGGGTCTTTCTCATGCACTGAGTCTTGATTTTGAAGAAGGATTCATTTACAGTATTAGGGAACCATTAAGACACCATATAAAAGCATCAAGAAGTACCATGTCATGGGATCTTTAACGACACACACAGAATTTTGTGTGTTCAGAACCTGTGGACAGAAGCGCGTCTTTGTACGGGTGAACAAGGGGTTTATGGAGGTAGAGGTAACAAAGGTGAAACAGGCACAATTCCCTGTGTAAATGTGTGTCCTCATAAAGCCTCCTGAGAGCTGCTGTGTCCCTGCAGGGCCACCGGAGTTTTACTGCCTGTGGAGAGGCGTTTAAAGAGACTGAGTCAGGAACAGTGGAGTCCAGGATATACCAGTTTGTGTGTTTTACTTTGACACAGACACACTACAGAGTTTAAGGAGAAGAATGTTTGCATGTGCAGGGCCCGTGAACCACAGAGTTACAGATCAATGTGCCACTGAATACAAACATACAGATAAATACACGACATTCACACAGACAGGTGCCGTTTTCTGCATCCCTTGTGGAAGAAAACTAAAATAGTAAAAAAAAGAAAACTAAAATAACTCTGTTCAGGGATAAAATATATAAAAAAATATAACAATTCTGAGTGCTATGGAGAATATTCATCTGTCTGCTGTGACTGTGAGGGGCACTCTCTAGTGAGCACACAACCACGTACAGTAGTGAGCACACAACACCTACACTGAATCCTATGGAGAATATTCATCTGTCTGCTGTGACTGTGAGGGGCACTCTCAGGCCCTGTCCCCACGACAACGTTCCTGTTTTTTTTTTTACCCGGGGTGAAAAAAAGTCTCGTCCACACACGTGTTGGATCAGAAAACCTTCGCGTCAAGATGAGCACGGAGCGCTGAGTGAAAACGATGTAGTACATATGTCACACCGATAAGTGGCGCTGTAAACCGGAAAGAGCCAGAGCCGCCGGTAACGCAAGACTACAAAGAGCACATGCGCAGAAAGTCCTTTCTCTTTCATAAACAAGCAAACACGTGTACTTTAGGGACCGTCAACACAAGCAAATTTATTTTGTCCCCCTGCTCAACCAATGTAGCATGGACTCACTCCGGTAATGTGAAAATGCTGACCGTCCCTAACATAGACAGACGCCACAGAACAAAGATTTGCGCTGCGTGAGCAGAGTTTTTGCCTATAAATCGATAGTTAGCATTACTTGCTATCGTTTTATTAGATAGACATTAACAAGTAGAATTCTCGTTAACCTTGGTCGTGTTATTTAGGCAAAATGCTTGTTTGGATCTTACTACGGGAATGTTAAACATACTCGGACATTATGTTGGCTTTTCGGCGAGAATATACAACCGGGGACCATCACCAACGGGCAGCTATATATTTTTGTGTGTGATACTGCATGTGCCTGTTTGTAAAAGGTAAATTTTCATATAATAAAAAAGACAAGAAATTGTTGCTCTTTTTCTTTATTTACAGCACACAACACACTCAAATTGGTATGGGCTCCTCATTGTCCACTATCTGCCTTTTCATTGACGGGATTTTTCTAGTTTTAAAATACGTGTTTAGCTTTGAATTGGCAAACACCCGTGCGTCGTGCGTACTGCCAGGCCACTTCACAGTAACGTCCATAAACCGGTACCTGTAGTCACACACCGCTTGTATGTTGAGGGGATGTTTGCCCTTTCTGTTGATGAAGGCCATGGCGTTGGTGGATGGCTGCTTGATTTCAACATGTGTCCCATCGATCGCTCCCAAACATTGTGGCATGTCATGCACACGGAGGAAGCCCGAAACAAGCTCCTCTGCCTCCGGTTCCGTGAAAGGCGTAATTGTGCATGGTCCTCTGCTGTTGTCGCAATGCATTGCATATGAACAGAGTTTGATGCACCAGTGCCAATAAACTGCGGAAGGCGCAGGGTTACACCCTCTGGTCACCGGTCACGTGATGATTACGGCAGCGCGACGTCATCATTTTCTCACCTGCCGCGCTTTTTTGCCGCCCACATGCCAACGCGACGGGGGGCGTTCTCCGACTTCTCCACTCTGGAACCCGTTTTTGAAAAACTCCGTTCTCGCCCCCAAAAACGCCGGCGCCGTCTGGACGGCAGGCCCAAACGCACACAAACTTCTCCGTTTCCTCCAAAAAACGTTGTCGTGGGGACAGGGCCTCACTTGCTGGTGCTCGTTTACTAAGGTGTGATTTTTGCCTAGGTTCTACATGGAGACTGCGTTTCAGGATGTCCTTTTCTGTAATACAACCCTGACTATGGTACTCTGGTAACCTGCACACCAAAATCTGATTATGATCTAATTCCTGGAACTTTCTTAAACACCATAACCACAGTGAAGGTTTGGACTGAGCCTCTATAGAATAATAATCAACACTCACAGAGCATTCGTCATTCACTCCACACTCCGTGATGCTAAGCTGCCATTGTAGCCACAGCTGCCTGGGGCGACTGATAGAAACAAGACAATCCACACCCACCACCACCACCACCACTCACACCACATTCAAGTGTACAACAGTAGGCACTAGAGACACTGGAGTCCCTCTGTGGCACCTGCTACTGCCAGAGTCCTCCACCCTAACACTGACCAGACCCAGGCCTGACGAGGTGATGTGACCGCACACACTCGTGAGCGCACACTAGTGAGCACACACTAGTGAGCACACACTAGTGAGCGCACACTAGTGAGCACACACTAATGAGCACACACTAGTGAGCACACAACACCTACACTAGTGAGCACACAACACCTACACTAGTGAGCATGCAACCACCTACACTAGTGAGCACACAACACCTACACTAGTGAGCACACAACACCTACACTAGTGAGCACACAACACTGACACTAGTGAGCACACACTAGTGAGCACACAACACCTACACTAGTGAGCACACAACACTGACACTAGTGAGCACACACTAGTGAGCATACAACCACCTACACTAGTGAGCACACAACACCTACACTAGTGAGCACACAATACTGACATTAGTGAGCACACAACCACCTACATTAGTGAGCACACAACCACCTACACTAGTGAGCACACACTAGTGAGCACACAACCACCTACACTAGTGAGCACATAACAGTGACACTAGTGAGCACACAACCATCTACACTAGTGAACACACACTAGTGAGCACACAAACACCTACACTAGTGAGCACACAACCACCAACACTACTGAGCACACACTAGTGAGCACACAAACACCTGCACTAGTGAGCACACAAACACCTACACTAGTGAGCACACACTAGTGAGCACACACTAGTGAGCGCACAACCACCTACACTAGTGAGCTCACACTAGTGAGCACACACTAGTGAGCACACAACCACCTACACTAGTGAGTACACAACCACCTACATTAGTGAGCACACAACCACACAGCCACCTACATTAGAGAGCACACACTAGTGAGCACACCCTAGTGAGCACACAACCACCTACACTTAGTGAGCACACAACACTGACACTAGTGAGCACACAACCATTTACACTAGTGAGTACACAACCACCTACACTAGTGAGCACACACTAGTGAGCACACAAACACCTACACTAGTGAGTACACAACCACCTACATTAGTGAGCACACAACCACACAACCACCTACACTAGAGAGCACACACTAGTGAGCACACCCTAGTGAGCACACAACCACCTACACTTGGTGAGCACACAACCACCTACACTTGGTGAGCACACAACCATCTACACTAGTGAGCACACAACCACCTACACTAGTGAGCACACAAACACCTACACTAGTGAGCACACAAACACCTACACTAGTGAGCACACACTAGTGAGCACACAAACACCTACACTAGTGAGCACACAACCACCTACACTAGTGAGTACACACTAGTGAGCACACAACCACCTACACTAGTGAGCACACAACCACCTAGGGCTGGGCGATTAATCGAGATTTGCGATATCTCGAGATGTTTTATGAAATCGAGAAAGATTTTGGCATATCGAAAAACTCGAGATGAATAAGATTTCGCCACTCTTATTTCGCCACTCGCCACTGTTTTCCTCATCTGTTTGTGGAGCTGTCCGCCCCGCCTCCTTCTTGCATTTGTGTTTCACTGCGTCTCGTGTTTCCCCCTCCCCTCCCCCTCCCCTCCCCGTGCGCACACCGCGTGTGTTTGTTGACAACTAATTTTCAACATGGCGGCGCCCACAGAAGCACGAGAGAATTCATACCAAAGAAAAGAACAAACGGCTCTATTATATGGCGGTATTTCGGATTTTAAACGTCCGATGAGGAGCAGAAAGAGGCATTTTGCAGAGAATGCAAGAAACTGGTGCCATCAAAATCATCGAGGGCAAACCCACCACCACTTCTAAGAAGACACAACAAACAACGCTCCAAACATCTTTACCCCGGTGTCTACCATATGGAAAAACAAGTGCAAGGTGGGTGAGCATTACGGAGTCCATTGCCTTTCATATCGCAAAAGACATGACGCCCATAGCGGTTGTTGAGCGACCGGGCTTCATACGAATGCTAAAAACGCTTGACCCTAGATACAATCTACCTAGTCGCCACTTTCTTGTCAGTGCGGTGGGTGTTGCCAGTGAGTGAAATATTTGGGTGGGTCGGGTATGTGGCGTTGATTCTAAAGCACACTTGCGTTTTAATGGTTGCAATAAATTAATATAGTATTTCTAGAAAAAAAATGATGCAGAATAATGTGCTAAGTTAAAGCAAATACACACACAAATATAAAATGTACTACAGTCACAAAACACACGAGAATTCATGGATTGAGGATCTATTAATCTATATTTAAAAACAATTAATTTAATGTGTGCTTTTTCACTTGGCAACGAAATGAGGGATTTTTTTTTGTCTTTTATCTTAAATGTTAAAGAAGCACTTCATAAGAACTGTCGACCCTCAGGTTTTATGTTTACAATTAAAATATGGCAATATACTACTTCCTTGGTTTGGTAATGTTAAAAATGGTGCACAAGCACTTTGTTACTAGTATCTGTCGACCTTTAGGCACTTGGCTGCCTGTTTGCACTTCAATAAAAAAAAAAACCTTGCTGAATTTGGCACGTTTGTTTGTTTTTTTCCCCCTGCATAGATATCGAGATATATATCGTATATCGAGATATAGCAAAAACATATCGAGATAAGTTTATTTCTCCATATCGCCCAGCCCTACAACCACCTACACTAGTGAGCACACAACCACCTACATTAGTGAGCACACAACCACCTACACTAGAGAGCACACACTAGTGAGCACACCCTAGTGAGCACACAACCACCTACACTTAGTGAGCACACAACACTGACACTAGTGAGCACACAACCATCTACACTAGTGAGCACACAACCACCTACACTAGTGAGCACACAACACTGACACTAGTGAGCACACAACCACCTACACTAGTGAGCACACAACACTGACACTAGTGAGCACACAACCACCTACACTAGTGAGCACACAACCACCTACACTAGTGAGCACACAAACACCTACACTAGTGAGCACACACTAGTGAGCACACACTAGTGAGCACACACTAGTAAGCACACACTAGTGAGCACACCCTAGTGAGCACACAACCACCTACACTTAGTGAGCACACAACACTGACACTAGTGAGCACACAACCATCTACATTAGTGAGCACACACTAGTAAGCACACACTAGAGAGCACACACTAGTGAGCACACCCTAGTGAGCACACAACCACCTACACTTAGTGAGCACACAACACTGACACTAGTGAGCACACAACCATCTACACTAGTGAGCACACAACCACCTACACTAGTGAGCACACAAACACCTACACTAGTGAGCACACACTAGTGAGCACACACTAGTAAGCACACACTAGTGAGCACACACTAGTGAGCACACAGCCATACACAAACTCCACACATCTTCTCTAGAATCATTTGGATGATTTCAGCCCTGGAATTGCCAATTTTTACCGAACTAAAGGTAAAAGGAGCTTTTGACTTTAAAACTACAACTGCATGACATCACAAGGTGCAACAGAGAATTTTGGGGTTAGGGTTAGAATAAGACTTACTCAAACACGTGTGAATGAAACAAAACACAACTCCAGGTGTGTGTTTGAGGAGGTGACATCATTCTAACCTGGCTTAAACTCACATGAGTCAGTTTTGTGTAACAGAGGATCTTTAAAACCCCAGAGATGCACTTTAGACTTTATAATGAACATTCACACTCAGACACTAACGATTCACTGCAAATTCCTCTGATCTGGCCAAGATTTTAAAACTTTTATCAGGTTTTCATCATCTTGTTTTCAGATTTATTATCACCTTATTAGTTCAGAGATTGCTTAATTCTTGTCTGGAGGTAGTTTATTTTAAGAGAACTTGTCTAATAAAATGATCTTGCTGCATGAACAGATAATTCCACTTTTAAGTCATTTTCTGAGAGATTTAAGTGTTTATATCTTAAATTTTGGCCAGGCTTTTTGCAGTGAGTCTGTTTTTGACTATAGGCTTCTATTTACAGACCACAGATGTATAATAATAAGAGCAGTATTAATAACGCTGTAGCCATGTTGAGTCTACTGTACACAGGAATGTGGACCGTGGATAGTGTCATGTATACACCACTGACAGGACCTGGGACTTGGTTTAGTCTTGGTTTAGATCAGCAGCAGGTTTAATCCTCTTTTGGTTTAAACTCAATCTGGTTTAGAATTTCAGTATTTAGATTAGAGGGTAGCGGAAGTTATTTGCTTTGATTCAGACGTCTCATCAGTAACAGGGTGGTGAAAAGTATCGAAAATGAGCTGAGAATCGATATAGAAACTAGATACTCATTCGCGCGGGTATCAATACTAAAAAAGTCGTGAGTCGTGGGACAGAAATGAACGTTTCCTGAATCGCTTTACAAAGATCTTGAGCACATATGACGCAGATATAAGGCTGCATGGGAATAGAAAAGAAGGTACGACCATTTAATATTGAAAATCACACTCGAACTACAGCCCGCGGGCTGAATCCGGCCCGCCACTTCCCTTTGACCGGCCCCCCACCACTTGAACTAACCCTATGAGCCAATCCTCAAAAGTCGTCATGGCCTATTTTTTAAATTACTTTTTGGCAAATATTATCATCTTGTATTTTGTAGGTTTTTCAATTTAAAAATGACATTTGAAGTATTTATATTTAAATAATTATATGAAGTATTTACATTTACTGCCAAATTTTCATTACCTGACAAGCTCGAGATTGAACATTGACAGTCAATGTGCGCGCAGAGAAGTTAAGTTAGTTAAAGGGATATGCCACCCCCAGGTCAAATTTGGGCATCTCCCCACAGTCCAGAGACTAAAATAAGTGGTGGAAAGCCACTTATTTTAGTCTCTGTGCGGAAGAATAAAGCCGAATCACGCACCACGCGTTGCAACAGGGGAACTCCCTTCCTGGTGCGTAACAGGGATTCCCCTGGCAGCGTGCTGCGTGATTCGGCTTTATTCTTCCGCACTGGAAAATAGTTCCCACCCAAAATGACCAAGGCAAGCTCTCCGTGTTGATTTGCACATTTATTTGCACTCGATATGAATGCGCACTACACAGAAAGTAATTGGGAAACGCATCGAGCAAATTAATTCCTTTTGGCCGAAATCTTTCTCTGGCGACGTTAGACTCCAGTCTAAGGCGGAGGAGCAGCAGATACCGCGGCGGTCAGTGGCGACAGACTCGGACAATGGCTGGGTGAGCAGGAAAACGCTTATTTTAGTCTCTGGACTGTGGGGAGATGCCCAAATTTGACCTGGGGGTGGCATATCCCTTTAAGGACAGAGATTTCTTATATATATTTTGACATTTCTGATATATATTATAATACTTAATATAGCGCTTACTGTAATTTCCAGGCCATTTCTGCTCCACTTTGAGTCCTGCTGCTGCTCATTCTGGTCTGGGTCAAACAATTCTGTTCTACGCGATAATGTGGCCCCCAGAGGAAAAAAGTTTGGTGACCCCTGATCTTTTGTCTAAAGAAAGTGTTTTTATTATTATTGTGGTATCAGAATTGGTATCAAGTATTGAGTTTATTCCTTAGTATCAAAATTGTGTTTGAAAAGTATTGTGGCAACACTAACATGTTTACATACAGACGGAAATTATATGTTTCTCTTTTTGTCCTTTTTTTAGGAATGAATTTTGTTGTCTTGTTTTAATCCTGACTTAGTCCTGGTTTAGTCCTGATTTAGTCTTGGTTTAGTCCTGGTTTAGTCCTGGTTGAGTCCTGATTTAGTCCTGGTTTAGTCCTGATTTAGTCCTGGTTTAGTCCTGGTTTAGTCCTGATTTAGTCCTGGTTTAGTCCTGGTTTAGTGCTGGTTTAGTGCTGGTTTAGTCCTGGTTTAGTCCTGATTTAGTCCTGGTTTAGTCCTGGTTTAGTCCTGATTTAGTCCTGGTTTAATGCTGGTTTAGTGCTGGTTTAGTCCTGATTTAGTCCTGGTTTAGTGCTGGTTTAGTCCTGATTTAGTCCTGGTTTAGTGCTGGTTTAGTCCTGGTTTAGTCCTGGTTTAGTGCTGGTTTAGTCCTGATTTAGTCCTGGTTTAGTCCTGGTTTAGTGCTGGTTTAGTGCTGATTTAGTCCTGGTTTAGTCCTGGTTTAGTACCGTGTCAAATGAGATTCAGTCCTATTGTAGACCTCACTTAATCCTGGTCTAGTTATTGTTACACACAGAACAAATACAAATACAAGTCCACCTGTTGGTTTCCCCCCGCCCCAGTGGACACACCTGGATATATCCTGCCTTCTGATTGGATAAAAACACACCAGACAGACATCCATTCTTTGTGGATTAGGACAAGTATTCAATGCAACCATAGCCGCAAACCATATAATTAAAGATGTACTGCGCAACTTTTCTTCCTGATTCTTTACTGGTGTCGTCACAATGCTAAAATTTCAAACTTTGATACTTAATACTGGTTCCGATAATAAAAAACGCAATTGGAGTGGTCGTATTTTCTTTTCTGTTCCCAGGTTGTTTCGGATATTAGTTTAAGTATCAATTAGTATCTGGTTTTCTGGGTTAGGGTTGCCAAGAATGTTCCGCACTACGGCATTAAACGTATCTATTTACTTGCATGTTTTTAGGCATTTACTGAAAAACAAGGGTAGGGATCGCCCCTTCACAAACCTGACCCATAACTTGGAGGTTTTGGAGAAAAGTTTAATGACAGACTGTGGAACATTCAGGCGAAGAGATAATCACCACGGAGACACAAACAAGTAAAGTTACGCAATGCATCTTTAAGAAGAAAACGACATAAAAAGCAGCTAACATTGTTTTTAACCCACCACAGGGATAACAGTAACTTTACTTCAGAAAAAATAACACTACAATACAGTGGTCCAATAAAGTAAGAGGAAAAATGTGGGAAAAGTGCTAAAGAGAAACTGTTGGGATGTAACATCTGATATTTAATCTGAAGTGAATGAAATTTAAAGGAAAAAACTTTAAATAAGTCACAAAATCTGGTGTTTTCAAAGGACAGACACAAAAATAAGACAAACTAACTCATATCTGAAGGAGCTGCAAGAAACACAAATTAATGTTCAGATTAGGTCTGTCAATTTAACGCGTTAATTAGATTAATTAATTACATTGCAAATGAACGCATTATAAAAATTTACAATTAAATGTGTGCGCATTTTAAATTTGGCGTGCGGCGAGCAAATCGCTGCCAGGGCCTTTGAACGGCAACTTTATTTATAAAAAGAACGATCAACAAGAACGCCGTGATTTGGAGCTTTTGTCAAAAAGAATTTTCCGATCACCAAAGCTGCTCCAGCCTGACAGATCAATTGAACGACAAACACGTCAGGACAAATTCCATCATTACCAGTGATAGAGCGAGCGTGAGCGCACTTCACCAAACCAACAAACCAACAAACCACCAAACCAACAAACCACCAAATCACGCTCGCAGAATTTGGGAAACGATTTGAGCAAAGCGACCACAGAAAAACTGAGAAAACTCAATCACAAAGTGGGTTCGCTCGGTCACTCGCTCACTCACAATCTCTCTATCTCTCTCACACTATGAAAATGCGATTAATTAGATTAATTAATTACAAATTAATCGTTACCGGTGATAGAGCGAGCGTGAGCGCACTTCACCAAACCACCAAACCATGCTCGCAGAATTTGGGAAACGAATGAGCAAAGCGACCACATGAAAACTGACAAACTTAATCACAAAGTGGGTTCACTCGCTCACTCACACTCTTAAAATGCGATTAATTAGATTAATTACAAATCCTGTAATTAATTTGATTATTTTTTTTAATCGCCTGACAGCACTAATTCAAATCATTTCATTTTGTCACATGAAGCTTTTGTCACTTTAGTTTTACTCACAGAGACAAAAGGAAGCACAACTTTTACTCAAGTCAGAGTTAAACATATTCATTAAAACATATGACCTGAGTAAGAGTGCTGCCAGAAAAGTACATTTTCTTTAAAAGTGCACCATGTAACCTTTTGGTTGGAGCTCCGTCCCTGTTTGTTTCTATGGATACGTCACTGCTCTGTCTGGAATGTTCCGCAGTGTGATATTAAACAGCTCTACTTTACATTTATTCAATCACAGGTGGTTTTATGGCTCAAAAATCCCTAGAAAAACAAACATTCTGACTGAGCGGGGTCGCCTCTCCACAGATCTCACCTGTAACTTGGTCTGATTTGGTCTCCGTGAAGATAGAAAGGTTTAATGCCGTACTGTGGGACATTTCAGACAAAGGAATAACATCTCCATGGAGAAAAGCGTTTAAAGTTTTCTTCTTCCCACTCCTTTTGGGCATTTTTTTGTCGTTATTTCGCACTTTTATTTCGCACTTTTGTCATACGTATACGGACCTGAAAAGTTACACCATGCAGCTTTAAAGTCACTCCAGTGAATGTGAGTGAGTGCTCCCCACCTCTGAGGATAGATAATCGCTACCATGTGCCCTCTTGCTGTACGAGACACTCACCCTCGTAGTTTCTTTTGCGCTTTAATCCCTTATCGCTTCCTAAAGGGAATTCGTGCGTAAAATCCAAGACGCGAGCGACGTTCCATCTCACGTAAAACTCCTCAAAGGAAGCGCGTGAATCTCGGAGCGTTCCTCGTGTGGATTCCTGGCACACTCCCAACCCTCTCCAGCAGCCAGCACGCATACTTCGCCCGAGTATTTATATCCAAACAAAATGAAGTGCTGAATCCACTCGCGGAACCTAAACCAGAACCGGATTTTTTTTTCACCCTTTTCGTAAACACGTTTGTCTAGTTACGGTAACGCGCGTGCACAAGGGGAGGTGGGGGGGGGGGGGCAACCCGCGTTCACCCCACTCCCCCTTTGACAAAAAACATCCCGCTATTCTCTCCAATGAAAAGGTTGCCACAAAAGGAAGGTATGCGAGTCTTGGATGGAACCACGGCAAATTACGCGCAGTCGTGATCAAGAATAAATCACAGCGCGCACGGTTTTAATCAATTTATGAACTCTTATACTTTCAAATATGCTTATCAGAATCAATAAAGGTATCAGTAATGAATTCTGAGTTATTAAAGTTACACCAGGTTCAGCTCACGTCGCGTTTAGCCGCGCGTAAAAGCCCGAAACGTGGACTTACTTGTGTTTAAAATCGATCCTCCGTGCGTAATTGTCGTGTCTTTTTCCCTCCCCCTCGCCTCGGCGCGTTTTTGTCTCGCACCGATTCTGAACTTGTGAATCAAATTTCAACTCGGACAAATACTACAAGGCTTTCCTCCGCCCACAGCCGTGCCTCTCCCTCCCTCCTCCCCCGGGTACCGTGTCAAGCGCCATATGGAGCGAATAAAGAACCGGAGCGCGGCGCGGAGGGAGGCGGGGGACACCGAGCGGCGCACGGGCACATCCGGAGCCACACCGAGGACCGAGGACCGAGGACCGAGTGGATCCGGAGCCACACAGAGGACCGAGTGGATCAAGAGCTCAGATTTCTTAGTAAAAGTACACATAATACTTATTTTTCTATTTTATTTTGACTTGTACATCAGAATCAGAATCAGAAAGACTTTATTGCCATTGTCAAGTGAACACAATTCACAAAACTAGGAACTTGTCTCGGTGATAAGGTGCGAACATTAAACACTAAATAATAATAGTAATAACTAGAGTATAGACACTAAATAATAATAATAACTAAAATATAGCTATAATATAGTACATTTATTTATATAATCATGCCTAATTTGACACCTGTCTCTTCTATCTTTGTTCTACTTATTTTTTTTAGAATTTATTATTACCATTTATTTATTTTATTTTTCATTTGTGTCCTTTATAGTGCACATTGAGTTAACCAGTCTGTATTTTAAGTGTTTTGAGATAGACTCTAGTTTGTGGCTGCGCTATAATAATAATAATAATAATAATAATAATAATAATAATAATAATAATAATAATAATAATAATAATTTTAAATAAAGAAACATATAAATAAACAACAAATAAATACAGGGGGTCCTCGGGTTACGACGGTCTCGGGTTACGACGTTTCGTGGTTACGAACGCGCCCCCATTAAAAAAAATATGTATATATTACGCGTCATTCCGTCTTACACGGTTTAGCGTGGTAAGAGATGTAAACAAACGCGAACGGCGCGCGGCGCACGGCGCAAGAATACGCTCTGTTGTGGTTGTAGGGAGAAGAAGACGGCCTCGTGTGCGTGCCCAATGTGGGCGGAAATACCTGATGTGGGCTCTGATCTGCTCCTATGAAAGCGGCAGTGATAACCAAGCAGCGTAGTGGTCTAATTATTGAGATGGAAAGGTTATTGGTGCTTTGGTTGGAAGATCAAAGGCAAAATCCGGTTTACGACGAAATTCGGGTTACGACGCGTCTTAAGAACGGATCAACGTCGTAACCCGAGGACCCCCTGTAAATACATTTTTATATATATATATATATATATATATATATATATATATATATATATATATATATATATATATATATATATATATATATATATATATATATATAAAAATGTGCTCCTCACCTTCCACGGTGGTTGGTCTCTCACTCTCATCCAGCTCGGGTCCTCTACCAGAGGCCTGGGAGCTTGAGAGTTCTGTGCAGTCTCTTTGCTGTTCCTAGTACTGCACTTTTCTGGACTGAAATGTCGGATGTTTTTCCTGGGATCTGTTGTAGCCACTCCTCCAGTTTGGGGGTTACAGCCCCGAGTGCTCCGATCACCACGGGCACCACTGATGCCTTCACCTTCCAGGCCTTCTCCAGCTCTTCCTTGAGCCCCTGGTATTTCTCTAGTTTCTCGTGTTCCTTTTTCCTGATGTTACCATCACTTGGTATTGCAATGTCCACCACCACGGCTCTGTTCTGTTGCTTATCCACCACCACTATGTCTGGTTGGTTCGCCATCACCATTCTGTCAGTCTGTATGTGGAAGTCCCACAGGTTCTTGGCTCGGTCATTCTCCACAACCTTCAGAGGTGTTTCCCACCTTGACCTTGGGGTCTCCAGCCCGTACTCAGCACAGATGTTTCTGTACACTATGCCCACCACTTGGTTGTGTCGCTCCATGTATGCTTTTCCTGCCAGCATCTTACACCCTGCAGTTATGTGCTGGACTGTCTCAGGAGCCTCTTTGCACAGCCTACACCTTGGGTCTTGTCTGGTGTGGTAGATCTGGGCCTCTATTGCTCGGGTGCTCAAGGACTGCTCCTGTGCAGCCAGGATGAGGGCCTCTGTGCTGTCCTTCAGACCAGCCCTCTCCCGCCATTGGTAGGATTTCTTGATATCAGCCACTTCAGTTATGTTTCGGTGGTACGCCCCATGTAGGGGTTTGTCCTGCCATGATGGTCCCTCCAGCACCTCTTCCTCTGCACTCCACTGTCTGAGGCATTCCTTGAGCACATCATCTGCCGGGGCCTTGTCCTTGATGTACTTATGGACTTTTGGATGTTTCATCCTGGACAGTGGTTCCCACACTCACTCGTCCTCGACCTCCTTCCTTCCGGCTCGTGTACAGTCTCAGGGTGCTGGATTTGGGATGGAACCCTCCATGCATGGTCAGGAGCTTTCGTGTCTTAACGTCTGTGGTCTGTATCTCCTCCTTTGGCCAGCTTATGATTCCTGCTGGGTATCTGATCACTGGCAGGGCATAGCTGTTTATTGCCTGGGCCTTGTTCTTGCCACTGAGCTGACTTCTTAGGACTTGCCTTACTCGTTGCAGGTATTTGGCTGTAGCCGCTTTCCTTGTTGCATCTTCAAGGTTGCCATTTGCTTGTGGGATACCAAGGTACTTGTAACTGTCCTCAAAGTCTGTTATTGTTCCCTCTGGGAGTGAGACCCCCTCTGTGTGGACTACCTTCCCTCTCTTGGTCACCATCCTACTACATTTCTCAAGCCCGAATGACATTCCAATGTCTGTCATCCTGGTGGTGTGGATCAGTGAGTCGATGTCTCGCTCACTCTTAGCGTACAGCTTGATGTCATCCATGTCATCCCCGATGTCCATTGCAGAGGACATGTTACAACATGACGAATAAAAAAAAATTAACAAAACGTAAATGCTAAGGTGTTAATTTACCTCCAAATAGAAAATAAAAATAAGATAAACACACTTTTTTTCTTCAGGTTGTGATTAGTGAGCTACTGTGTCCAAATAATTTCCCTTGTGGATCAATAAAGTTTGTCTAAGTCTAAGTCAGACAGAGGCAACAAGTTCAGGTAAAAACTACACTTCAAGCTGCACTGTGTAACTTCTTGCGGATTGTCTCCATGGGGATGAAATTAATCCTCCTGTAAAATGGCTTTAAACGTATCTCTATCTAGACATAAGCGGGTGAGAACATTAGCTTAGGTTACAGGTCCAGATCTGTGGACTGGTGACCCAGTTAACATAACAGTACGTCATTTTTTTGCCAAAAATAGAAAAAAAGTCATGTTTTTTTCCATTTTGGTTTCTTCTGTTACACTGAAAACACGTATCCTTACTGTGAGCAAGCTCGCATCTCCACAAACCTGACTCCTAAACCTAAGAGTATGTCATTTAATTACCAAAAATTAGAAAAAAAGTCATGTGGCTGAGTGGCTAGTGGTCAGGCCTCACAGCAAGAATATTCCAGAATCGATTCCCAGGCCTTTCTGTGTGGAGTTTGCATGTTCTTCCCATTTCCTATATATATATATATATATATATATATATATATATATATATTTATTGTCCTTTTAGGATTTTTTAACCTATGGAGCATATTTTTTGGGTTGATGGGGGAAACCGGAGTGCCCGGAGTACTGTTTCCCCTGCTTCGTGTATCCACATGATACATTTGTTCTGTTGTGTTCCCCAGTCTTCATGAAGAATGTTTATCATTTGTTCACGATTAACTCGCCGCACCTTTAACTGACCACAGCAAAAGATATTGGAAATTTAATTCAGATTTGTTGCTCAGGGAAGATTTTGTTAACAAAGTAAAATCCACAATCCAACAACGATGAAAGAGACGCTGGCTGTGAAAAATATGAATAATTCAAATATAAAGTCAGAGCAATCGTTATTAAATTTAGCAAAATAAAAAAGAAAAGAAAATATTTTTGTAAAAAAGATGAACTAACAGAAGAAGAAAAGGAACGATGAACTGTTCGTTTAAAGGGCACAGGGAGCTTAGCGAAGTTCCAGAGGAAATGAGAAAAACTAGACCGGAAAGAAATAAAGTGAAAGTATTAATGATCAGAGACATGAACGTCAACAGGATGAACCTGGACTCATCACCTAAACTATCTTCAGATTTCTAAACAGAATAAAACGTTACCCCCAGACTGAAATGAGTTTTGCAGGTGTTAAACTAACGACTCTAGGAAAGCCCAGGCCAAGACAAGTTAACGAGTCAAATCTTGACGACATAAAACAATTATTATTTGAAACATTTAAGGAATGTACAGTATGTAATAAAAACCTAAGAACCACAGGGTGTGATTACCAAACCTGGAAAAGAAACCCACAAACACTTTAAGACAGAAACTGGTCCACCCAAAGGACAAAACCCCGAGCCACAAACAAAGCAATGTGGTCTACTCCATTCAGTGTAGTGAAGACTGCAGTGAGCGCTACACTGGAGAAACAAAACAGCCACTTCACAAGAGGATGTACCAACACAGACGAGAGAGCCAGAGTGGACCTCAGTCTGCTGTACATCTCCACCTAAAAGCCACGTGCCACTCCTTTGAGGACAGTGAGGTCCAGATCTTGGCCAGAGAAAAGAACTGGTTTGAGAGGGGAGTTAAAGGGATAGTTTTTTGATGTGAATCTGTATGGCGTCCCCTTCAGCAGTGTCGTGCATTAACACTGACTTACCCCTGACAGTGTCCTCTGAGCCGAGTTCTGCCCCGGTTCTGGAGCTGACGAAAGTAGTTCCGGTAAGTTAGTGGGGGCATTTAATAAAGCTTATTTTTCTTCTCAAAACAATATTTGTCCAAAAAGTGATATGTTTGCGTCACAAAACAGTTGTCCATGAAAAAGTCAGAAGTCAAAATCACTTGGTGCTATTTTCTCTCGAGTCGTATCACTGTGCGCTGCCCCCAGCTGGACAGCTGCGCGTGAACACAACACTTTTTCAGGTGTTTGGCAGTGTTTACGTCCTCAGACCGCAACGAGCCAATTTAGAAAGGTCAGAAGAAGTTTAGTTTATTTGATTTATTATTTATTTAAGAAGAAGAAGAAGAAGAAGAAGAAGAAGATGAAAACATAAAATGGGGCGGACCTCTGATTACCCAGGTTGTAGCAGCAAAGATGAACCGTTTTACTTACACCGTTTTCCTGTCACAAACATTGGTCTGAGGTAACTTTGGCTTCTTGCCATAGGGTTCAATGTGGACACCAAATTGACTACAATAAAAAAGCTTTGTGTGTGCAATGCACATTTCAGTGAGGAGGATTACGTATGTCCAGCACGGAGGAGGAAGCTTCTGAAGAGCACTGCTGTCCCTGCACCCCAGGTAAGTGGAGATGTTTACAAGTGAACAGGCTAATAATGTCCTCAAGCCCCCCAGATTCAGTATGGCGGGAAATTCGGAGTGGTTTCTGATGCAGTCGCTAGTCTCCTTCTGCATCTCTGGCATCAGATCCCACTCGCAGCAGCAATAACTTTCTGCCTCAGTTGGCATCAAGTGACAGTTGGTACAAGCGCACCACCACTTATCCGTCAGGCGGTCTCTCGCGGCTTCCGCAGTGGCTCCAGCCTCAAACACTTCTGTCCCTTCCCGTTCCAACTCCCTCTGCCTAATTCCTACATCTGAATATTCAGGCTCATACAGGAAACCCTCTGGCTGTTTGCAGAAGCGAACGTCCTCCTCGTCGGTGTCGAAGTCAGACATTTTACTTCCAGAGTATTAAAACACAAACAGGTACGGCTGTCAAGATTCAAGATTCAAGATAGTTTATTTGTCATATGCAGAATCAACACAAGGTCAACAATGCAATGAAATGCTTAGGATCAGTAGAACCGTTGACTCGCTAAGATAGTCAAGAAGTACTAATAACATGCAATAATAGTACATGGTAAAAAAAAAAGTGTTGCAAAAGTGCAGGGGAAGAAGTAAACAATATAATAAACAATATAATAAACAATATAATAAAATATGTAATAAAATGTAATAAAAAATACAGGGTACAATGTACAAGGTGCAGGTAGACACCTTGTGCTGTCCAGCTGGGAGCAGCGCGCAGTGATACGACTCGAGAGAAAATAGCACCAAGCGATTATGGACAACTGTTTTGTGAGGCAAATATATCACTTTTTGGACAAATATTGTTTTGAGAAGAAAAACAAGCTTTATTAACTGTCCTGTAACTTGCCAGACCTACTTTCGTCAGCTCCAGAACCGGGGCAGAACTCGGCTCAGAGGACACTGTCAGGGGTAAGTCAGTGTTAATGCACGACACTGCCAAAGGGGACGCCGTACAGATTCACATAAAAATAAATAAATAAATAAAAAAACACTATCTTCTTAAAGAGGCTATTTTTGTCAAAGAGAATCCTTCCTTGAACAGAAATGGAGGTCTCGGACATCATTTGTCTCCATCTATAACTCTATTCTCAAACCTAAATCAAAACAAACAAAGAAAACAATAGGGCAGCAGGTCAGGTCCAGAGGTGTGAAAACACCATTATGGTCCTGAATGGTTCTGCTAACAAGACCCACACTCCACTCCCACTGCAGATCTAATAGGCCCACCTAACTAACACAAACTGTAAACAAGTAGGTGTGGTAGTCTCAGAGTCATGTCATTGTAGTGAGCGCCCCCTTCAGGCAGATATAGGCAGTGTCCACCAGCGACTGACCAGAACTGAAGAAGCAGCTTGGATGAACTGAGAAATGGATTTGACGAAATAAACTTTTGTCCAGTTGACAAATTGAATTTCTCCTTTTGCCGTGGATTCTACCTGGACGACTGAGGGATTCTGGAAAAGAAACATAGACCCTTTTTCTTTACTAACCCAAAAACATGCTCCAGAGGTAAAAATCCTCCATCTGAGGTCCTGACCAAGCCTAGAAATAAGATCACGGAGATGTTCCCCGGGCGCCTGAAAGACGAGCTGCCCACTGATCTGGAAAATAAAAGGACGGGTGAAACACAGAGGACACATTCCCTACAGGGAGAATAAAGGATAATAATAAAAATGTTTCTTTTATGACACTGAAAACACGTGTCCTGACTGTGAGCAGACTCTCATCTCGACAAACCTGACCATTTCCATTGTCATTCCTTTGGCTATAATAATCCACAGTGTAAATAAGACACATGTTCCGAAGTATGGCTTTAACTTTCATGCAGAGGACAGGCCACCTCCAGAAAGTTACATACTGTATCTTTAAATAAAACTATTGAAGAACTCTTAAAAATGTGAATAAAAAAAACATATAAACCGGGACTAAAGCAGGCCTAAACCAGGACTAAACCAGGTCTAAACCAAGACTAAACCAGGTCTAAACTAGGTCTAAACCAGGACTAAACCAGGACTCAAACAGGACTAAACCAGATCTAAACCAAGACTAAACCAGGTCTAAACCGGGTCTAAACCAGGTCTAAACCAAGGTCTAAACTAGGACTAAACCAGGATTAAACCAGGACTAAACCAGTTCTAAACCAGGTCTAAACCAGGACTAAACCAGGTCTAAATCAGGACTAAACCAGGACAAAACCAGGTCTAAACCAGGTCTAGTAAATTTCTCCTATGTGAGATCAATAACGTCTTATCTTATTTAAACCAAGTCTAAACCAGGTCTAAACCAGGACTAAACCAGGTCTAAAAGTCTTTCACACAGATTTTGAAATATATTTAAGTTAATGTGATAAAAAAGAGAAATACAAATCATTTTAGTGAATTTTGTGTTTTTGTTTGCACAAAGGCACAACTCGAGCTCAAAATCTTTAGTCGGGAGAGTACCACAGTACTTTTACTACTTTTACTTCATTACATCCACAGTACTTTGAGCATACTTGTACTTTATTAAACCCACAGTACTTTGTGTACTTTGAGTACTCTGTAGGAGTTCTCGTCAGGACTGGGCTCAGATACTTGAGACACACAAACAGATCTGGTAAATATTAGTTTAGCACTGAGCCGATTACATGGACCAGACCTGGTTTTAGATCTTCTCATTTAGACCCTGGTTTAGACCCTGATTTAGAACTTCAGACCCTGGTTTGGAACTTTAGAGCCTGGTTTAGAACTTTAGACCCTGGTTTAGAACTTTAGACCCTGGTTTGGAACTTTACACACACACACACACACACACAAATCTAAACGGAACATTATGTCCAGCTGTAATTTGCACGTTTAGCAGCCGAGTGTTGAAGCAGTAATATCTGTTTTCATGTGCGGTGGTTTTGTGTCTCTTTAGTCTAAGTATCGAGTCTCTTGATCAATACTTTGACCTGATTCAGAACCTGCTTCGTGTATCCACATGATACATTTGTTCTGTTGTGTTGGAAATGTATCCTGATACGGAGGAATGATTTTGAACCAGTGTGTGGGGAAAAACGAGCGAGCTTTGGAAAAAATGTGAGTTCCACCAGTCATTTAATTTAATAAGTTGTTATTCGAGCAAACGTCTGAACCAGTAAAGACTCTCGAGTGATCAATACTGCAAACTCCTCACGACTGACATGAGGACACTTACATTTGTGTCATTTGATCAGGTTTTAGTGCACGGTCTGCTACAGGATCTTTTCAACAGCAACTATTCATGACTTTTGACTTCCTGCGTTATTCTGAGGACTTTTATATATAAACCAGGTCTAAACCAGGTCTAAACCAGGACTAAACCAGGCCTAAACCAGGACTAAACCAGGCCTAAACCAGGACTAAACCAGGTCTAAACCGGGACTAAACCAGGACTAAAGCAGGTCTAAGCCAGGACTAAACCAGGTCTAAACCAGGACTAAACCAGGTCTAAACCGGGACTAAACCAGCACTAAAGCAGGTCTAAGCCAGGACTAAACCAGGTCTAAACCAGGTCTAAACCAAGTCTAAACCAGGAAAAAAAATTTGGGGGAAATTTTAGAATCTACACTTTCAGAATCTGTGAAGAACTCAAAACGCCTCCGGGACGACCTGTGTCTGGTTTTGCCACTGCTGGTCACATTTGTTTAAAATTGTTAGTCGTTATGGCAACAATCCTCATTTTTCATCATTCTTTAACCCATGTTTCTGTTCAAAAAGGCAGACTTTCTATTACTCGACTCCACTGTCACAGATAATAATGTAAAACCAGAGTGAACGTTTGTGTCTGGCTCCAGCTCATCACTGTTATTCAACTTTTAAAGGTCCTGTGTGCCAGAGTGACTCCTGTGAGCTTTAAAGCACGTTAGAATGTTTTTTCCTCCTCAAAAACAGACCTGGAGCTGTTTTTGTTTCATTCACACGTTTGAGTAACACTTCATTAATCTGTCTACCTCTCCAAAGCCTAAAATGCTCTGTTCCACCTTGTGATGTCACGAAGCGATAGTTTTGAAGTTCACAGCTCCTTTTACCTTTAGTCCGATAGAGATTTACAATTCCAAGGGCAAAAATTACAGTCAGTACACGGTTGGTACACGGTCAGTACACGGTCGGTACACAGTCAGTAAACGGTCGGTACACAGACAGTACACGGTCGGTACACAGTCAGTACACGGTCGGTACACAGTCAGTACACAGTCGGTACACGGTCAGTACACTTGGTACACAGACAGTACACGGTCGGTACACAGTCAGTACACAGTCGGTACACGGTCAGTACACTTGGTACACAGACAGTACACGGTCGGTACACGGTCGGTACACAGTCGGTACACGGTCGGTACACAGACAGTACACGGTCAGTACATGGTCGGTACACAGACAGTACACGGTCAGTACATGGTTGGTACAGACAGTACACGGTCAGTACACGGTCGGTACACGGTCAGTACACGGTCGGTACACGGTCAGTACACGGTCGGTACACGGTCAGTACACGGTCGGTACACGGTCAGTACACGGTCGGTACACAGACAGTACACGGTCGGTACACAGACAGTACACAGTCGGTACACGGACAGTACACGGTCGGTACACGGTCAGTACATTGTCGGTACAGACAGTACACAGTCAGTACACGGTCGGTACACAGACAGTACAGTCAGTACACGGTCGGTACACAGACAGTACACGGTCAGTACGAGGTCAGTACACGGTCGGTACACAGACAGTACAGTCAGTACACGGTCGGTACACAGACAGTACACGGTCAGTACGAGGTCAGTACACGGTCGGTACATGGTCAGTATGCAGTCGGTACACGGTCGGTACACAGACAGTACATAGGTGGTACACGGTCGGTACACAGACAGTACACGGTCGGTACACGGTCAGTATACAGACAGTACATGGTCAGTACATGGTCAGTACACAGTCAGTACATGGTCGGTACACGATCAGTACATAGTTGGTACACAGTCGGTACACAGACAGTACACAATCGGTACACAGTCGGTACACAGACAGTACACGGTCAGTACACAGACAGTTCATGATCAGTACATAGTCGGTACACAGACAGTACAGTCAGTACACAGTTGGTACACACTGGGGTACAGTTCTTCTGGTAGTTTGTCCTTTTGTATTCAGCTGTTGTAAAACTGCAGTTCCATTGTTTACTTCACTTTCATGGGCGTCCCCATTGACCTGCTGCTGCCTTTGTGCCTTTGAGCCAGAGGACAGAGTGTGGGGTTATTATACACAGCTGACATAAGAGACATGCACTTCCCGTGGAGGAGATACAGAAGGCACTCATACTTGTGATGCAGTAATAGTATTAAATTCAGGGAGATCTCTGGTGGTAGTGGTAGTATCAATGGTAGTAGTATTAGTAGTAGCAGCAGTAGTAGCAGTACCATGTATCTTAGTATTTTAGCATGATTTTAGCGTGTGTTTGGTTGTGTGGTGTCGGGCAGCTGTAGGGTTGGTTCGGTGGGTGGAAGGAAATGTGGGATTGTTTTTAATCACTGTGAGGCGCTTTGTGTTACATTTTATTGTATGAAAAGCATTTTATAAATAATGTTTGATTGATTGATTGACATCACTGTAGAGTCTGTGGAGTTTACGCAGAGCTGGAGACACGTCACAACTCTAAAGAAATGTACAAAGAGTGAATCTCATTAAACAAGCCCCTGCCTCTGGAGGTGAGGGTGCTAACCACTCAGCCCCTGTGGTGACCCTCACACTCATCAGAAGGTTCTGCCTGGAGGAGCAGAATGTTCAAAAGAATAAATCAAACACGTCTTTAAGCCCACAGCATCTGGGCCACTTTTATTGCATAAAAAACAAAATATGTAAAATATGTACAGAGATAACAAAGGCTGATTAGTATAATCAATAAATTATAATATAAACACTATCTGCACAGGATGTGGAGCTGAAGGTTTATTGTTTAAAGCGCGAGTCTGTGGGAGTGATGGAAGACCTGTTTGAAATGCACTCTGCTCTTCACAACCAGACCAGACGGCAACTACTGACGGAATGTACACAGAGCGGGGAGGTGGGGCAGGGAGGTGGAGGGGCAGAGGGGCAGGGGGGCAGGGAGGTGGAGGGGCAGGGAGGTGAAGGGGCAGGGAGGTGGAGGGGAAGGAGGGCAGGGAGGTGGAGGGGCAGAGTGGGCGGGGAGGTGGAGGGGAAGGAGGGCAGGGAGGTGGAGGGGCAGGGAGGTGGAGGGGCAGGGAGGTGGAGCAGGAGGGGCAGACGGGTGGAGCTAGTCCTCAGACAGCAGCCTGTGGAAGTGGTCCTTCCTCTTCTTCAGCACCTCCCGAAAGTCCTCCTGAAAAAAACACCGGGAGTGTCAAACAGAGTTCACCCTTCATCAGGTCATCAGAGGTCAGCACAGCTCAAACGATGCTGTGGTTTTCACCCAGATGCCCTTCCTGCCACACCAACTAACATTAGTTTGCTGAGGTACAGTTTGTGTGGAGAGCAGAGGGACAGAAGAACAGAAAGCTTTTTACTAATTTTGAACCCACTCCCTTTTGGCTGCGGAGCGATGAACTAACCCACCGTGCCACTAGAGCCTAACCCCCACAGGGCCCAGTGTGGAGGACAAACGTCCACACACTGGAGAAAACCACAATTCAGCTCGTACAGAAACATCAGCCTGGCCTTGTGGGGATTCCATCACATCTCAGTACGATTCTGTGTCAGAACGACAGGATCGTCTAAGGGTTAAAGCAGTTCAAATCCTGAAGTGATCTCAGAAAATGTCCTACATTCCACATGTGTCATAATATTATCGTGTTCATTACTGATGAAGCATCCGATGGGAAAGAGTGAGAATAAAACCAAACTTTGCTTTTATTTGATTAAAACTCATGACGGAATCACAGGATGCAGCCGTAAAAGAGGAAACTAGTGTAGTACCAACGGGAAGGACAGGAGCAGGGAGACGGGGACAGGCTAAACACAGAGCTGATATGTAAACAGACACTTGAGCGCCATACCAGAGGGTCACACTGAGAGAGAGCCTGGGCCTATACTGCCCCCTACAGGCCACGCACCACAGCAGCAGCACATTCTACATTCTACTTACGTGGGCTCCAGAAAGCGAGCCGAACCGGGATCAGCTGAGACTGTCAGAGGTAAGCCGGTGTCAACACACGTAACTTTTAGAAGGAACCCCATACAGATTAACATTTTAAAAAAAGTACTGTCCCTTTAAGAAGGAGAAGAGCGAGGTTTTTGGCCATGGCGTTTTGTGGGGCAGCGGCAGCGACCTCCATACAGAGGAACGTGTGGGTGCGGAGTCGCAGCCAAGAGTGGTGGGATTATTATGTGCTTCGCCGCTTCACTGACACAGAGTTCATACAAAACTTTCATATGCCAAGAAGAACATTTATGAACGCCGACTTGTATCACTCTCATGGGAGGAAACACGGGCAGGTCGGATGAACGCGACCTGGCCGTTCAGACTGAAGTCGCATGTCAAAAGATCAGATATGTATCGGTTTGAGGACCACATATCCAAGTGGCCTGGGTCGCATTTGAAAAAAATCGGATCTGTGACGTTCAGACTGTCATTAGAAGATCAGATACAGGTTGCATAGAGGCGAAAAAATCGGATTTTGGTCACTTCAGGTGCAGTCTGAACGTAGCCCAATTTCAGCAGGTGTGGACACTAAAGCCACACACTAATATAAAAGAAAAGACTGATTTAATACTGAAAATCCCATTCTATCGCCTAAAGAAAGTGTCGTTATTATTCGTGGTGTTGAGTTGTATCTGTTCCTCAGCGTATACTCGTGTGTGGAGTGTGAGTGTGTGTCTGTTCCTCGGTGTATACTCGTGTGTGGAGTGAGTGTGTATCTGTTCCTCGGTGTATACTCGTGTGTGGAGTGTGTGTATCTGTTCCTCGGTGTATACTCGTGTGTGGAGTGTGAGTGTGTATCTGTTCCTCGGTGTATACTCGTGTGTGGAGTGTGAGTGTGTATCTGTTCCTCGGTGTATACTCGTGTGTGGAGTGAGTGTGTATCTGTTCCTCGGTGTATACTCGTGTGTGGAGTGTGAGTGTGTATCTGTTCTTCAGCGTATACTCGTGTGTGGAGTGAGTGTGTATCTGTTCCTCGGTGTATACTCGTGTGTGGAGTGTGGCGACAGTACTCGTGCGCGCACACCCTCTCGTGTACAGTTGGTGAACTCACAGCAGAGCACAGTTTGTCCATGTAGGGGATGAGCCGCTGCAGCTCGCGGTCCTCCGGCTCGCCGCTCCAGCTCTTAATGGGGACGGTGTTCATCAGCTGAAACACACAACGCTGCACCGTTACCATAGAGATGAACTATTTAAAACTATTACACAACTTGAACGAGAAAGAGTCCTCAAAACGATAAATGTCAAGAGGAAGTTGCAAACTATGAATAAAATATTTCAGGATCTGTACTCACACATACATACATATATTACAACAGTTTCATTGGTTCATCTACAAATCAGGATGCAATGCTGATGCGATGTTAGGATTACCATGACATACCCCTGAGCAGTAAAGCACATCAGCTGATTGAAAATAAGGAATATGCTTAATTTCTTTTTACATTTTTTTTTTAAAGAGACAACAGATCCATATTCATGAAGGGTTTATTCCAGAAGGTTTTTATGGTTTTATTGGTCTCAAATATCAAGTCTTTTCTGGGGATGTGACATTAATCTCGTCTGGTCAAAAGTCTCACAGTGACATCATGAGGTGAATCAGAAGCTTCTTTGTTTAAAAGTTTGTCATAGGGACACTAACTCTGCCTATATAGACCATGATCTTCAGCACAGACAAACATGAAGAAATAACTGTTTTAAAGAAATGTGTGTGTAGAATCCCTCAGTCGTCCAGGTAGAATCCATGGCAAAATGAGAAATTCAATTTGTCAATTGGACAAAAGTTTATTTGGTTGAATCCGTTTCTCAGCTCATCCAAGCTGCTTCTTCAGTTCTGGTCAGACGCTGGTGGACACTGCCTATATCTGCCTGAAGGGGGCGCCAACTACAATGAAATTACCAGCCAGGTCAGGTCCAGAGGTGTGAAAACACCATTATGGCCCTGAATGGTTCCACTCCCACTGCAGATCTAACAGGCCCAGCTAACTAACACAAACTGTAAACAAGTATGTGTGGTAGTGTCAGAGTCATTTCATTGTAGTGAGCGCCCCCTTCAGGCAGATATAGGCAGTGTCCACCAGCGTCTGACCAGAACTGAAGAAGCAGCTTGGATGAGGTCAGAAATGTATTCGACCAAATAAACGTTTGACCAGTTGACAAATTGAATTTCTCCTTTTGCTATGTGATAAAGAGTTTTCATCTTGAATATGCCAGTAACAGCACCAAAGGCGTGTCAAGACTTTTAAAAAGGAAAAAGCAGCATTTCTTCATGTTGCACAGTAATGTCCTACAGTCAGATGGACAGTGGGACAATATCGCACTATAACATTTTCATTTTGTTACATGTGTGTTCGTCCCACCCTGACATCTCCACCTCCATCACATGTGGAGCACACTGAGCTTACGTGGTAGGGGTAGGTGTGAGGGGCGTTGTCCAGCACCACGGTCTTGGACAGGTCTCGTCCCAGGATGGTCAGGTCCTTTATGTAGTGTCCCAGCACACAGGAGCAGTCGTCCTGGTACAGACGGTGCCTGCAGGGGGCAGCAGAGGGTCATAACAGACACAGTATACGCCACAGAGCCGGCAGTTGTCCAACAGTCGTCCAACGCTCAAAGGTCTCACCTGAAGAGTTTCCTGTGAGGGTCGAGGATGTCCAGGATCTTCTCGGCGTATTCCCTTTTGGCGCATGTGTAAATAAACAGCTGGAACACACAAACGTATGCACAGTCAGTCCTTCAGGTCTGTGTGGAGCATCCCTGGAGCTAAACTAAACTCCATCAGACCAGGTCACATGACAGTCGTTAAAGAGTTACCTCGTAGTTTTTGGACACGGCCTGTAGAAACTCTTTGACAAACGGACGCAGCACCATGTACACCTGTGAACACACCGGAGTCAGTCGTAGTCACGGAGTGGAATACGTTTCAGGATTAAAATACAAACACGGTTCCCACACACTGACTGGAATCACTCTCCAGGACATTTCAGTTATGAAATCACAGCGTCCACAAACTAAATATACACGTTGTCAATTCCTGCATCTTCTTTTCAAAACCAACTGCCCTGAGAGCAGTTTTGCACTGATCTGAAGGTTGGCGGTTTGAATCCCGATCTCGACATAAAACATCATTGTTTGAGCGTTCAGATCTACTGCACCGCAGGTTGGAGGCGTGATTCCAGCTCCCACAGATGAACGCTGTTGTGTCCTTAGGCAAGACACTTAACCCACCGTGCCCCTAGTGTCTGTGTACACTGGCGCTTTGAGCCTTGAACATGGAAAAGCGCTGTATAAAGATGTAACCATATCCAATAACGTAAAGCAAAGTGTGGAACATTTTTTCCATGTATTGAAATAATTTTCCAAGTTTCCAGAATTTCCATGACACATGGGAACTGTGACAATTAGGGGAGTGCAAAAATATCGAAATATCGTATCAATTAATGTGAAGGTACAGTATCGATATCGTGGGCTGCTGTATCGATATATCGCCAAGAGTATTTTTTTATTTTACTAAATTATCAGTTTTGTTGCTTGGTCAGAGGAAGGAAACTCGTTTAAGTGACACATTTGACATTTTCACTGTTTTGATGATTAAAACGTATGTTTCATATGAACTTTGCACAAGAAGTGGTTTAACAAAGACTTTCAGCCACGATTTAGCCTTTATTTTTTACTGAACTGTATCGAATCAGTTTGAAATATATCGTATTGAAAGTGCATTCTATCAAGGTATGCATTTTATCAGTAACTTCTTAATGATACCAGCCCTATTGATTCTTATGTCGCACTTTTTGACATCACTTTCAAAGGCAGGTGGTGAGAGGACCCTCGTATTGAGCATTCATGATTTTCAATAGGAATTGTTTATTATGAAGGTCAGTATTAATTTCATCCTACCATTTCATACAAGAAAAAGTCTAATTTGTTCCTCAAAATCTGAACTTTGCTCCACAGTCTTAGTGACAGTACTGACTGTAGACCTCGACATTAAAAACACACAACTCAAACTCAATATATATGGCTGGGCGGTATACACTTGATACCAAATACAGTGGTCCCTCGTTTATCGCGGGGGTTAGGTTCCAGCAATAACTCGCAATAAGAAATCCGCGAAGTAGGACAACTTTATATTTTACAATTATTCTACATGTTTTAAGGCTGTAAACGCCTCACCACACACATTATACACTTTTCTCAGACTGGTATTAACATTTTCTCACATTTCTCTCTTGTTTAAACACTCAAACTTTCGTAGATTTTCAACAAAATGTATTAAAGATCCCATGACATGGTACTTCTTGATGCTTTTATATGGCTCCTTAATGGTTCCCTAATACTGTAAATGAATCCTTCTTCAAAATCAACACTCAGTGCATGAGAAACAGAGATAAGCTGAGAAAGAGTAATTTTTCTCACTCTGAACACACTATAATGGGCGTTGTTGCTTGAATGCAAATGAGAGCTGGCCAATAGTAAAGGGTGGGGGCGTGGCCAAACTCTCCCTCTGAGCCCTCAGCTGATCCATTTCCTTGTTTTTGCACGGGGGGAGACATTTGAAGCGTTCCATTGAAAAATAAACACATTTCCACAGAAAATAAAATTAAACCACTGCTGTTCAAAGGTCCAGAGGCTCAGATAAAGGACTTCCGAGCGTAGAAACACTCGGACGTGCCTCCAGGCAAATAAAAAAACGCATTTCGCATTGCCTAGCGCATTTGCAGTCCAAACTCTCTGGGCGTGATTTACAGAGACGCTGAGTACAGACAGACGGGGGTGGAACTGCATTTGCATTTCTTTCGATCTGACGTCAATAAGGTGCCTTGTTAAAAATCGCCCGTTTGAGCTCCGATTTTTTGTATCGCAGAAAAGGATCGCAAATGCTCAGTTTAGACATTTCGCAACTTTTAACCATGGGGGGGGGGGGGGCCTAAACAGGGTAGGGGAGCTCACATTAACGTTCAAAAACCTCAGAAAGTGAAAATTTCATGCCATGGGACCTTTAATAGTGAAGTATGAATAGTGATAGACCAGCATGACCGGCGTCCCACCCGGGGCTGCCAGCACGAGATCGAGGCCGTGTCCGGACCGTGCCTCCCTCTCAAGACCGCGTCCAACGACGCAGTCCGAGCCACGAAGCGAACACGCACAAGAGCCGCACGAAACAAGGCAAAGAGCCTCATGCGGTGGTTTAATCCTGGTTTAGACCTGGTTTATACCTGGTCTAGTCCTGGTTTAGACCTGGTTTAGACCCATGTGGAAGAACTTCGGCTTTAAAAAAAAATCGAACGCCGATCAAACAACCGTATTCTGTAAATGTCATCGGCCTAAAGTTGTAGCCGCAGGAGGCGACACGAGCGATCTGCTTCACCGCCTCCATCACAAACACGTCCTGGAATATGAAGAATGCACAAAACTAAGATCTGCATCCTCTTCCACGTCTGCAGGGAACGTTCAAGTCAGCGCAGCGACACAAAACTCAGACGTCACTCAAAGACACGTTTGCTAAGGGGACCGCCTCCAACAAGAAAAGCAAACGGTGGAACGATATGACCAATGCCGTTACTGTCCACTTCGCCAAAGACATGGAACCACTTAGTACATGAAAAAAAATACTGTCAAATACCGTGACACTGATATCATTTTGAAAAATACCATGATATCAGTTTTTGGTCACAGTGACCTTGTGTCTGACCTTGTACTGGTGGTCCTGGAACACGGTGGTGAAGGAGTACTCTGCGTCTTCGATCACGGTCAGAGAGCTGTACATCAGGGTCTCCTCCTGGACACCACACAGAACCATGCAGTAGTACAACATCCTCATCTTTACGTTTTACTGGACTAACATGTTCATTCTAAAATGAGTTTTCAGGTGATTTACAGATAAATGTAGATCAACTTATGCAGTAAAATGTAATGATGATGCTTATTTTATATTTTATTCCAAAAATCCTTAGTTATGAAACAGCAGGAGTAGTAGCAGTAGTAGTAGTAAAAGTAGCAGTAGCACTAGTAGTAACAGTAGGAGTAGTAGTAGTAGTAAAAGTAAAAGGAGCAGTAGCAGTAACAGTAGTAGCAGTAGTAGTAGTAAAAGTAGCAGTAGTAGTAACAGTAGCAGTAGTAGCAGTAGTAGTAGTAGTAGTAATAAAGGTAGCAGTGGCAGTAGCAGTAGTAGCAGTAGTACAAGTAGTAACAGTAGCAGTAGTATTAGTAGTAGCAGCAGCAGCAATAGTAGTAAAAGTAGCAGTAGTAGTAAAAGTAGCAGTGGCAGTAGTAGTAGCAGTAGTAGAAGTAGTAACAGTAGCAGCAGTAGTAACAGTAGCAGTAGTAATAGTAGTAGCAGCAACAATAGTAGTAAAAGTAGCAGTAGTAGTAAAAGTAGCAGTGGCAGTAGTAGTAACAGTAGCAGTAGTAATAGCAGTAGTAGTAACAGTAGTATTAACAGTAGTAGTAGTAGTAGTAACAGTAGTAGCAACAGTAGTAGTAGTAATAGCAGTAGTAGTAACAGAAGTAGTAACAA
The DNA here is from genome assembly GCA_036785185.1 of Paratrypauchen microcephalus. NCBI lineage: Eukaryota > Metazoa > Chordata > Actinopteri > Gobiiformes > Gobiidae > Paratrypauchen > Paratrypauchen microcephalus. The sequence continues at coordinate 4,599,849 of JAVJIX010000077.1, read as the reverse complement.
TAGTAGTAATAGCAGTAGTAGTAACAATAGTAACAGTAGCAGTAGTAGTAACAGTAGCAGTAACAGAAGTAGTAGTAGTAATAGCAGTAGTAGTAACAGTAGTAATAGCAGTAGTAGTAACAGTAGTAGTAACAGTAGCAGTAGTAGTAGTAATAGCAGTAGTAGTAACAGTAGCAGTAGTAATAGCAGTAGTAGTAACAGAAGTAGTAACAGTAGTAGTAGTAATAGCAGTAGTAGTAACAGTAGTAGTAATAGCAGTAGTAGTAACAGAAGTAGTAACAGAAGTAGTAACAGTAGTAGTAGTAATAGCAGTAGTAGTAACAGAAGTAGTAACAATAGTAGTAACAGTAGTAGTAGTAACAATAGTAGTAACAGTAGTAGTAGTAACAATAGTAGTAACAGTAGCAGTAGTAAAAGATTAACTGTTTTCAGAATTGCTCATTACTATGGCAACAGTGGTGTTTCTGAAAATCTGGACAGAACATTTTCTAAACGAGCGGTAGAATGTGGGTGAGTGTGGGAGTCTGACCAGGTCCAGCACCAGCGTGGCCTCGGGGGTGCTCCGGGTCTTGGGGGGGACGTCCCGGAGCTGAGGCTGGGAATGTTCAGACAGAGACGGAACGTTTTTGATGAAGGTGAAGCTGCAACACACAAGAACACCGTTAACCACTCTGCCACACTGGTACATGTTCTGCAGCGGCGTAGTGGGCGGGGCTCGGTTCTTACGGGCTGAACACGTCGTCGTCCTCGTCTCCCGCCAGCAGCTCCATGGATCCGTATCCGAACACGCCCTGCTCCGGACTCATCAGGATGTGAGGAGCGGCACCAGGACATTTCAGATCTACGACAGTGAGACAAGCGTGAGGTCAGGTCCAAAACGCAAAAACACTTCAAATATAAACACGCACACCGTCATTTCTGGACTATAAGCCGCTACTTTTTTCCCCTCACACTTTGAACCCAACGATGCAGCTAATATATGGATGGATTATTTGTTTATCAACACAGCGGATGTGCAGAAAGCGCCGCCGTCTGTGCAGTTAACATGAAGTTACAACACGAGCGAGCGCCGTTGTCAGCACCTAAACAGTTTTATCGCCGTGTGATAAAATAAGTTCTGATGCTAAATCAGGGGTGTCAAACATGCAGCCCTCCAAGACCTTTAAGCTGGCCCCCGGCTGATTTTCTATTAAAATATTGGTAATTTTCTGCGTCGCTTTTCAGGCACAAATGAAGGACCATTATTTTGACTGTTGAGCACGACACCCTCATCAGCAAAATGTGAAAAATGAGAAAAGTGGACGCCGAGTGCAGGATTTTCCAAGAAAAATTGACTAATTCCTATTTGTTCACGGAGGTGAATGGGAAACCTGTACGCTCAATGTGTTTGCAACAAGTGGCGGTGCTCAAGGAATATAATCTTAAACGCCACTACGAGACACGGCGTTTCAAACAATAACTTGAACGGAGAATTGAGAAGACAGAAGATAAACAAATTATTGCTGGGACTGAAGGAACAGCAGTCTGTAATAGATTTGCGTTTCTCTGGATAAATATTTGGACTTATTGCTATTTTTGGGGTATTTTTGCCATGAGTTTTCTGATCCAACCCCTTTGGGATCAAAGTAGGTTGGATACGGCCCCCGGACCAAAATGAGTTTGACACCCCTGATTTAAATGAACATTAGTGAGTGGGACATATCTTAAAGGGATAGTGCGTTTTCTTTTTTTACGTGAATCTGTACGGCGTCCCCTTCAACAGTGTCGTGCATTAACACTGACTTACCGATGACAGCGTCGTCTGGGCCCAGTTCTGCTCCGGTTCCGTAGCTCGCGAACGTAGTTCCGGTAAGTTAGCGGGGACAGTTAATAAAACTTGTTTTTCTTCTCAAAACAACATTTGTCCAAAAAGTGATATATTTGTGTCACAAACAGTTGTTTGCAAAAAATTCAGCAGCGTAACTCGCTTGGTGCTATTTTCTCTCAAGTCGTATCACTGCGCGCCTATTATTATTATTATTCGCCTGTTCACTTGTAAACATTGCCACTTACAAGTGAACAGGCTGCTAATAATAATAATAATAATAATAATAATAATAGACGCACAGTGATACGACTCGAGAGAAAATAGCACCAAGCGATTATGACTTCTGACTTTTTCATGGGCAACCGTTTTGTGACGCAAATATATCACTTTTTGGACAAATATTGTTTTGAGAAGAAAAATAAGCTTTATTAACTGTCCCCGCTAACTTGCCGGAACTTCTTTGGTCAGCTCCAGAACCGGGGCAGAAATCGGCTCAGAGGACACTGTCAGGGGTAAGTCAGTGTTAATGCACGACACTGCTGAAGGGGACGCCGTACAGATTCACATATTTAAAAAAAAGAAACTATCCCTTTAAACTCTTCTGACCCTTTTTTCCTCTTTCATTAAAAAAAAAAAAAAAAAACATACCTGGTTTAAAAATCAGATGAGAACAATGAGAAATTGGATGGACCTGACTAGATTTGTGTTAATAATAAATAGGATTTTGTTCACATTTTAAACACGTCCAGAAGAACGGACAAAAAGACTGAAATCTGAGCTGACTAACAAATACAAGGATCACATTTCAGAACATGTTTGTGCAGATCTAAACTACAGGGTTAGACGCTCTTATACAGAAAAAGACCAAAGATTCTGTTTGTGGAAAAAAAGATGGTGCTTCCAAAATTGCCACAGCAAATTGTGATTTGGATTTGATCACAGTTCATCTCGCAGCCTTGTTCTGTGACACTTCAATCTTCTGATCTGGTGTGGATGTAAATATCTTCTACGTGTCCGTCTACAGGGCACAGACACTCACTCTCTTTGCTGGGCGTCAGGAAGCGTACGATGGGGGAGTAGATGTTGCGGGCCGTGGTGTTGCGGGGGGTCACGGGGTCGATCTCAGACAGCACACGCTCGTGGCGAATGATGGAGCGGATGGGAGTCTTAAACGTCAAGTCTGGAGAAGAACAAAAATTCAACGAGTCAGTTTTATACCACACTGCGTCAGGGTTAGAACCCCCTGGATCTCTGAGCGTCTGTGGTCACAGTGGACCTGGGGTACACTCATGACGTTTCCTCATGTCTGACTGACGATAAACGCTGGAATAAAGACGTTTAAGCCCCTTTCATGTGCATGTGCGGCAGCTGGGGTGGAATGTGTACTTTTTTGGGGTGTAACATCTGAAATATCAGGATATCCCATCATCAGAAGTCTCACAATAATATTTTCAACATATAATTAATTACAGGTCTCTTTGCTTAAATTAATTACTATGGTGCTGCATTTAGGGATCTGATCCACATTTTTTCACTTCTGATCCGATCCCGATACCTGAGTTTGGATATTTGCCGATACCAAAACTGTTTTCAATATTATGTTGTGATGAAAAGTTGGTTAACTGCCTTGTGCTGCTCAATGTTCGCCTGCTCGCTGGCTGCAAACTGTGGAATGGATTTCCAGAACGGAGGCGTGTCTCATCATTAATCTGTCTCACTGAGATACGCCTCCGTTCAGGAAATCCATTCCACATTTTCCAGCAGGAGCAGAGCAGCCGACAGGGAATTACACGTGGAGTCATTTCAGCAGATTATAACCGTGTCTCAATTCTCAGAGCGCACAGTTCGGAGTGTGGTTTTAAGGGGGCTCAGACTGCACTCAAAACTATGCATACTTGCACAGCCCTGAGTGCAGTCCACGGACCGCATGGGTGTCGGCGAAATGCGACAGGTCTCACAACTACCAGATGCAGCCCCTGACTCCATTTTCCGGTGCATGCTGGGATATATGACTGCGTGGAAGTGTGCTTTTTCACGCAGTTGGTCCATGCCCCGATTTCCATGGAAACGACTGTGGTCTTCAGACAGCAATGGGACAGCAGTTGTTGCGCCGGAAGTGACGTACATGCTGTTAAAACCACACTCCGAACTGTGCACACTGAGAATTGAGACACTGCTAATGGGTATACAGACATGGCTCATGGATCAGAAATTTTTGCAGGTTGGATCGGAATTATTTTGATATCGGAACCCGATAGCGATACTGGATCGGCCCCATCTCTAGCTGCGATAGCTAAAAAAGAGGAGCTACATAGACCATGATTGTTAGCCATTTCACTCCAAACTACAGATGAATTAAGTGTCATTGAGCAAACGCTTGTCAAGGCAACGTCTGACCGATACTCGGCCCTTAGACGTAGATGGTGTAGTTGTGTTGTATACGTCACCGTCCTGAATACAGTTGTATGTATATGGTGTAGTTGTGTTGCTGACCTCGGTCGCGGTCCTCCACGGGGATGAGCCTCTTTCTCTGGCGTCCTCGGGGCAGGCCCCTCCTCCTCAGAGTGGGCACCTCATCTGCAGAGTCCCCCGAGCTGTCTGAGTCCACCTGAACACAAACCTGGGTTAGACCTGAACACAAACCTGGGTTAGACCTGAACACAAACCTGGGTTAGACCTGAACACAAACCTGGGTTAGACCTGAACACAAACCTGGGTTAGACCTGGGACACATGGACTTTTCAGCCATATGTAAAGAATTGCGTGTTTATAAAACGTAGAATCCTCTTGTCTGTCACTGCGTGCACATGGTAGGATCGGATTTCTCCAAATCTGATCCCGTTACTCGGCGGGTGGCCTGTCCTTAGATCCAAGTGCACATGAAACTCGTGTAATCGGATAATGGTCAGCGACCTGGCCGGCTCCACTACGCTATGTGGCGCTGTAGTCCAACTACTTCCGGGTGATGGCTACTCAATAAAAACACAACAAATTATGTGGCGGTATACAGAGATGGCGCTCGAGGAGTTTGACGGAGCAGCATTGGTGTACGTGTTGGGCATTCTTTCTTCGCAGCCATGATTTCGTCCGACTTTTCCGGCAACAATCGCTACTTATGACGCCGTGAGCGCCTCCTGCCACTTCCGGGTGAAATCCCTGGCGAAAATTCCCGCACATGCGCAGTACGCCAATCCGATCCGAAATTGTGCACAAGGCGGCACCAAGCGGATTACTATCGGCCTAAGCCTGGGGTTCCAATCGGATTGGGGGAACCATTCCCTATACGATCCTTAGCCTGTGCACATGAATTCGTGCTCACCAGTGTTCAGCACCAATCACATAGTGAAGTTTGCGGACGATACGACTGTGGTGGGTCTCATCTCTAATAACGATGAGACAAACTACAGGAGTGAGGTGAGCCTTCTGACCCAGTGGTGCAGCAATAACAATCTCCTTCTGAAGGTTGAAAAGACCAAGGAGATTGTTATTGACTTCCGGAGAGGCCCCACCCAGCACCCCCCACTGTCCATCAACGGTGCTGCTGTAGAGAGGGTGAGCAGCACCAAATTCCTGGGGGTGCACATCAGTGAGGACCTCTCCTGGACAGTGAATAGTACATCACTGGCAAAGAGGGCTCAGAAGCGCCTCTATTTCCTCCGCAAACTGAGGAGAGCTGGAGCCCCCCCACCCATCATGACCGCCTTCTACCGAGGCGCCATTGAGAGCGTCCTGACCAGCTGCATCACTGTGTGGTACGGGAGCTGCACTGAACAGAACAGGAAATCCCTGCAGCGCATAGTGAATGCAGCTGGGAGGATCGCTGGTGTCTCTCTCCCCTCCCTCCTGGACATTTTTAACACCCGCCTCACCCGCAGAGCGTCCAGCATTGTGGGTGACCCGAGCCACCCCGCACACAGCCTGTTCAGCCTCCTGCCCTCGGGGAGAAGGTACCGGAGTCTCCAGGCCCACTCCACCAGACTGTCAAACAGCTTCATCCACCAGGCTGTCAGGAAGCTGAACTCTCACCTGAACTCTCACCTTTTTTTGCACTACCTGGCCAGAGAGAAACGAAATTTCGATTCACTGTATGTTGAACACATATGGCAGAATTGACAATAAAGCTGACTTTGATCTTTTGATGAATTCGATACGATCCCAATCCGTTTGCAGTCGGATTACACTCGTCCATGTGCACACAGTGAGTTACTAATATGAAATGTGCTGAGGAGCAGAACATTTGACAAAAGACTGGAATCTGTATTACTAAACCAATGTGAGAATTCCATGCATTTCAGGGCATGTTAGTGGAGGTCTTCAGTTTCATTTACAAAGGAAATTCTATAACCAAAACTAGAAATTGTGATTTTATTTCATTTATGATACGCACGACCAGTCAAACGTTCAAAGGTTTCTTCAATTTTAGTTTTTTTCCTTCTCTTTATGACCATTATTTACATTGTGGATTCACTGAAGGCATCCAAACTGTGAAAAAAGTGTGTAATAGCTCATGTTTTATATTGTATATTCTTCCAAGAGTGTGTGTCCAAACTTTTGACTGGTACTATGCACTTCAGCAAAACCCAGAGAAACTTCAAATCCTCTCCCCATCCTTCTGTGAGCCTTTAAAAACAGCGTGCACGTGACAGTGGCAGTAAAACTCCACTCCTTCGACAGACGAGATCAAACAAACGGTGTGCGTGACCTACTTACCACACACGACCCTCCCTCACACGCTACACTACCAGACCAGAGACTGTAACACGCTACACCACCAGACCGGAGTGTAATCCTCAGGCAGACAGCACGTCACCACAACAAACGCACGCAAACACCACGAAATGGACCTGCACAACTGACCGCCACCACTATTTCAGTAGGGCAAAACAGCAACGCAAAAAAAAACTGCAATTATTTACATATTTACATAGAAGAATCACAATCTTAAACCCTCCCTGTGTCTTTATCAGGTTTTATTTGTGTAAAAGCTGCTCACCCTGTAGTTTAGACTGCTGTAAATATGTTTGAAATTGCATGGAATTCTCCTATTAGTCTAGTCTTTTCTCAAAACCGGATACACTTTGCAGTTGTTAAAGTGCAGAATCCTTTTAAACAAACAGTAAGTCGCAAATTCTACCACACGTCAGCACTAGGGGTGGGTATTGGCAAAGAAGTCACGATTCAATTCGAATAACGATTCATATGCCATGATGCGATACTATCACGATGCATCACGATACTTGAATTATTGCGATGCATTGCAATATATTCGACATACTTCAGTGAAAATGTACCAAAAAAAAGAGGATAACTTAAATATCAGTGGCTGTGTATCTGGGTAGTGTCTTCAATTGATACATATCTCTGAGCAACTCAATTCATAACTGAATTTATTGAATAACATATAAACCAAACCAATAACAAAAAAAGTGCATAGGATTTATTCTAAAACAAAAAATTATGTTCAAACATTTGCCATTTTGGAGGTAGCTACCATCATAACAAACAATACCCTTTCACAAAGAAAAAAAGTGCATAGGATTTATTTTAAAAAATAATTATTTATTTATTAATATTAAATATTAAATTATTAAATTATTAATTAATAATAATCGATTTTTGGCATCAAGAATCGATGCAGTATATTGTGAAAGTTAGTATCGCGATGCATTGTCATGACGATTATTTTGCACACCCCTAGTCAGCACAGTATTTGTCCACACAACAATGTTTTTTGGTGGAAATGGAGACGTTTGTATTCGTTTTGGCCTTTCGCCCACACGGCACCAGCGTTTTGAAGGGGCGAAAACTGTGTTTTTTTTTTAAACCAGGTTCCAGAGTGGAGAAATCTGAGAACGCCGGGGGTCGCGTTGTCGTGTGGACGAGCAAAACGCAGCTTTTGGAAAACAATGACGTTGCGATGCTGTCATCATCATCCCAGTCGACGTTCTGCTGATACTGACGTGTTTTGTAATCCAACACAACTCGTAGAAGTCACTCCACTTCGTCGTCGGTCCAAACAAGAGAGTTGGCTTTTGTACGTGCGTTCGCCGTCATTATTATCTTCTTGTTTGTTTGTTTGCGGAAGAGAAAGGACTTCATGCGCATGCGCTCTCACTCACTCTTCTGGACGCGAATATTTACTGATCCGACACGTGTGGACGCAATTTTTTTTCAACCCGTATTAAAAAAATCCAGGAGTGTTGTCCTTAGGCTGGATTTTTTTTTAATGCGAGTTGAAAAAAATTTGTGTTTGGATCGACGACAAAGTGGAGTTACTTCCACGAGTTACGCTGGATTACAAAACACGTCAGTATCAGCAGAACGTCGACTGGGAGTCCTGCCAAAGCAGATGATGACGGCATCCAAAACGCCGGCGCCGTGTGGACGAAAGGCCAAAACAAATACAAACTTAACAAAAATGTTAATAAAGGGCATAATCCTTTCAAACAAACAGTAAGTCACAAATTCACACACACATCAGCACAGTATTTGCTATAGAAATGAAAATAAGAAATCTATAAACAAAACAACACTTCAAATCTCATGTTAAAAGATGTACTAACTTTTCTGTCAAGTTACCAGTCGGATCTGTGATTGAACGAATGCTGGATAAATTAGAAAAGTTAGTGCATTTTTAAAGCCTGTGGACGAAGTTAATCAATATAACTAACTTGTGAGGTCCCAGTGGAAAAGTACTGAGACCCTGAGTGGAGCAGGGGCCACTCTAGACCAGGTTTAGAACTGGTTTAGCCCCTGGTAACATCTAGACTTGTTTCAGTCCCTTTGTAGACCAGATGAAGTCCTATTAGTTCTAATTTAAATCTATTTCGTGACGGTTTAGTTTAGTTTACACTTGGGTTGGCCATTGTTTAGTCCTGGTTTAATCTCATTTTGCGTTAAAGAGCCACTAAACACCAAAAGTACTTTTTTTTACTGATTAACTGTGTAAAATATAAATGTCTAAAATCGAAAGGTGTAAAATAGAAGCTCTTTAAAAGACAACAATAGCTGAATTTTGATGAAAAGACTGGCAACATTTGGAACTGGCAACATTCAGAACTGGCGGATTTTTCGACAATTCACGCACTTTCAGGAAGCCAAAACAATACAAAATAAGTTAAACACGTGGTTAAAAGAAAAATAGTATCATATAAGACAATTTACCATGTCTTTGGCGCTAAATTCGCGTTATCAAACCCAAAAAACATAGAAATGGAGATAAGCCCGACGCCATATGATGAATAAAATGGCGAATATAAAGCTTTACATGTAACTTTATTAAGCTCCGTGTGTTTCTCGGGCTTTGCCCAGGGCTCCGGGGCATAACAAAGCCGTGTTACCTGGCCGTGTGCGGGGCTCTCGGTCGCGGCGGAGGCTCCGGTCCGCCCCGGCGTCGCTTTGTTGCGCAGTCGGCGGTTGCTCTTTGGCGTCTCCGCTAAAGTCTCAACGTTTCTCCTCGATCTTAACCTCATTTTAATCCGTCAAAACACAAACAAAACACCCTCAACTATCGTTTTTATCCGCTACCATTGAATCCAAACTCAAATTATTCCGTTTCCCCCCCGTGAGAGCGGAGAAAACAGAGGAAAAAGAGGCTGGTGGTGTGGAGCTCCGCCCCGGCTGAGCTCGCACGCAGTGGCCGGGTTGGGTTTGAATGTTCCCGGCTGCCATAGGCCCGCCGCGGCCCCCTCTGCCATTGGGCGGAGCTCCGGCGTTAACGTGAGGAGCCGGTCACGTTGCAGCGGCCCGGGCCCGTGTGTGAGGCCGGGGGAGGGGCGCCGTGGACCCGCTCACTGGGGCGGAGTATGTGGGGCAGACGGACGGATTCTTGGCCCACATTTACTGTAGGAGAGGAAAGCTGGATAAAGTTTGATAAAATTGGATAACATTCATAATGAATCTGTGTAAAGCTTCCATATGATATGTAATATTTGAGACCATTTCTGGTGCTCAAAAGTAGGTTGAAGTTTACAAAAAACCTTATCATGTCCTTGTTTTTTTTTTTTTTTTTTTTTTTTTTAACCTTTGAAGATCTTGTATGCATTGGATATTAATACACACATATATACACATACATATATACAGTGCCGTGAAAAAGTATTTGCCCCCTTCCTGATTTCTGTGTTTTTTGCATATTTATCACTCAAAACATTGTCAGATCATCAAACCAATTTTAATATCACACAGAAACAACCCAAGGAAAGACAAAATTCAGTTTTTGAATGATGATTCCATTTATTAGTGCACAAAAAAAATCTAAACCTATCTGGCCCTATGTGAAAAAGTAATTGCCCCCCCTTGTTAAATCACAAACTAACTGTGACTAACCACAGTTTTGAGAAAACTTAGTTCAGTTCTACATGCCACACCCACACCTGATTGTCACCACCTGTGTTGAATCAAGAAATCACTTAAATAGTTCCTGTCAAACAAAGTGAAGTTGGCTACAACATCTCAAGAACAAACACATCATGCCACGATCCAAAGAAATTCAAGAACAAATGAGAAAAAAAGTGATAGAAGTCTATAATTCAGGAAAAGGTTACAAAGCCATTCCCAAAGCTCTGGGGCTCCAGCGAACCACTGTCAGAGCCATTATTCAAAAATGGAGGAAACTGGGAACAGTTGCAACCCTTCCCAGGAGTGGTCGACCAACTAAGATTACTCCAAGAGTGCGACGACGGCTCATTCAGGAAGTCACAAAAGAACCTAGACGCACATCGAAAGAACTACAGGCCTCGTTGGCCTCAGTTAAGGTCAGTGTTCATGACTCCACCATTAGAAAAACACTGGCCAAAAATGGCATCCATGGAAGAGTTCCCAGGAGAAAACCACTGCTTTCACAAAAGAACACAAAGGCTCGTCTCACCTTTGCCAAAAAGCACCTTGATGACCCTCAAGACTTTTGGAGAAACATTTTGTGGACCGATGAGTCTAAAATTGAACTTTTTGGAAGGTCTGCAGCCCGTTTCATCTGGCGTAAAAATGGCACAGCATTTGATAAAAAGAACATGGTGCCCACAGTAAAGCATGGTGGTGGCAGTGTGATGGTCTGGGCCTGCTTTGCTGCCTCAGGACCAGGACAACTTGCTGTGATTGACGGAAAAATGAATTCTGCTGTTTACCAGAAGATCCTGAAGGAGAATGTCCGGCCATCAGTTCGTGCCCTCAAACTCAAGCGCTCTTGGATCATGCAACAGGACAATGATCCAAAACACACCAGCAAGTCCACCTCTGAATGGCTCAAAGAAAACAAAATTAAGGTTTTGGAGTGGCCAAGTCAAAGTCCGGATTTAAATCCGATTGAGATGCTGTGGTGTGACCTTAAACGGGCAGTTCATACAAGAAAACCCTCCAATATGGCAGAATTGAAACAATTCTGCATAGAAGAGTGGGCCAAAATCCCTCCCCAGCGGTGTGAAAGACTCATCACCAATTATCGCAAACGTTTGGTTACAGTTATTGCTGTCAAAGGAGGCTCAACTGGCTATTAGATTAAGGGGGCAATTACTTTTTCACATAGGGCCAGATAGGTTTAGATTTTTTTGTGCACTAATAAATGGAATCATCATTCAAAAACTGAATTTTGTCTTTCCTTGGGTTGTTTCTGTGTGATATTAAAATTGGTTTGATGATCTGACAATGTTTTGAGTGATAAATATGCAAAAAACACAGAAATCAGGAAGGGGGCAAATACTTTTTCACGGCACTGTACACACATATATATACACACACACACACACACACACACACACACACACATATATACACATAGCCTACATATGTACACACACATATACTGTATACACATGCATATATATATATATATATATATATATATATATATATATATATATATATATATATATATATATATATATATATATAAGTCTTATCTTATCTTATCTTGTATATATACACACACACATATATACACATATATACCCACATATACACACACACATATATACACATATATACACATACATACACACATATATACACACACATATATACAAATGAATATATATACACACACATATACACATACATATATACACACACACATATACACATGGATATATACACACACATATATGCACACATATATATACAAATACATATATACACACATAAGATAAGATAAGACTTTATTGATCTCACACAGGAGAAATTCACTTGCCACATTAGCTCCAGGCAGTTTAGTGCAAAAGAAAATTAGAATAAAAAGTGCATATAGACAAGATAAATAATAATAATAAAATAAGTAAATAAGAAAATGTAGAAAAAACATATATACATACATACACACATACACACACACATACATACACACATACATACATACATACACACATACATATATACATATACTCAACAAAAATATAAACGCAATGCTTTTGTTTTTGCTCCCATTTTTCCTGAGATGGACCCAAAGATCCAAAATTCACTCCAGATACACAACACTACCATTTCTCTCAAACATTGTTCACAAATCTGTCCAAATGTGTGACAGCGAGCACCTCTGCCCCACCGAGACAA
>JAVJIX010000077.1:4565000-4582500 GCA_036785185.1 Paratrypauchen microcephalus | reverse complement strand
TGGGAATAAACCAGCACTAAACCAGGTCTAAACTGGGACTAAACCAGGACTAAACCAGGTCTAAACCAGGTCTAAACTGGAACTAAACCAGGTCTAAACCAGGACTAGACCAGGTCTAAACTGGGACTAAACCAGGACTAAACTGGAACTAAACTAGGACTAAACCAGGTCTAAACTGGGACTAAACCGGGACTAAACTGGGACTAAACCAGGTCTAAACTGGGACTAAACCAGCACTAAACCAGGTCTAAACTGGGACTAAACCAGGACTAAACCAGGTCTAAACTGGGACTGACCCAGGACAGAACCAGGTCTACTCCTCACCCTCTCTCTAAGGGAGCGTCCAGCCACTCTGCGGAGGAAACTCATTTCGGCCACTTGTATCCGCGATCTCGTCCTTTCGGTCATTACCCAGAGCTCATGACCATAGGTGAGGGGAGGAACGTAGATCGACGGGAAATCGAGAGCTTTGCCTTTCGGCTCAGCTCCCTCTTCACCACAACGGTCCGGTACAGCGACCGCATCACTGCCAACGCTGCACCGCCTGTCAATCTCACGCTCCATCCTCCCCTCACTCGTGAACAAGACCCCGAGATACTGGAACTCCTCCACCTGAGGCAAGGACTCCCCACTCACCCGGAGAGGGCAAGCCACCTTTTCCCGGTCGAGAACCATGGTCTTGGATTTGGAAGAGCTGATCCTCATCCCAGCCGCTTCACACTCTGCTGCAAACCGCTCCAGTGCACGCTGGAGGTCCCGGTTCGATGAAGCCATCAGGACAAAATCATCTGCAAACAGCAGAGATGAGATCCTGTGGTTCCCAAACCGGATCCCCTCCGGCCCCTGACTGCGCCTAGAAATTCTGTCCATAAATATAATGAACAGAACTGGTGACAAAGGGCAGCCCTGCGGAGTCCAACATGCACCGGAAACAGGTCCGACTTACTACCGGCAATGCGAACACAGCTCCTGCTCCGGTCATACAGGGACCGAACAGCCCTTAGCAAAGGGCCCCAAACCCTGTACTCCCAGAGCACTCTCCACAGGACCCCACGAGGTACACGGTCGAATGCCTTCTCCAGATCCACAAAGCACATGTGGACTGGTTGGGCAAACTCCCATACACCCTCAAGCACTTGGAGAGTTTTTTCAGAGTTTTTTTTTTCCCCATTCAGAACCTTCCACATTCTGAATGAAAATGCGACACAAAAACAAAGTGAACAGCCGTTACATTTAAGAAAGAAGATATTTTATTCATTTCAGATTCCAAATAAAAGTATTCACACAAACACAGAGTGAGTAAATAGGCAAGAACATCTCTTCACCCGTCAAAGTAAAAACGGACACAAACGCTTGCATTGCCCGGCGTTACCGTGGATACCGGGAAACATTGTCGTCATCCAATCAAATAATTTCATATTCATCATAGAAAAAAGAACAAATATGAGGAAATAAGCACACGTTAAAAGAGTGAAGGCGATCCGTTGGTTTCGAAGCATTACTGTTTGTTGTGGAGGTTCCCTGTTGTATAAAATATCCTTTAAAAACGTTCGACCATGGAGTCAGCAAGTCAGAGCGCCACCTAATGTCCACTCGTCACAATTGCCCAAATTGGAAAAAAATTTGTTCTTTTTTTTTTTTGTCAAAAAAAGAAAATAAAAATACAAAAACAACTTAAAAAAACTGAATGCTTTTTAGAAATATTTTATTGTGATTTTTTTTGCCCAAATTGAAAAAAAAAGTTTTAAAAAAAAGTAATTCTTTACTTATTATTTATTCTATCCATTTATGCCCAACATTCTATTTATAAGAGTACTATTCATTAAAAATGTTCAGTTTCTATTTTTTTTTTCCCATTTGGGCAAATAAAATAAAAAAACAAAAAAATCTAGTGGCGCGTCGGTCTTGCCTTCCTGGTTGTTCTTCAAAACGGGAGGTAGTTGATTTTCCTGAGAAGTTGTAAGAAACAAAAAGCCTTGTATCATTTGTAAAGTTTCATAAAAAATAAAAACAAAAACACTTGAAACCCCAATCACATGCGTCCCTAAAATAATCGTCTTTTTCAAATGTATACATTAAAATCATTCACTATTTTCATCGTTCTAAAATCCCGCTCTATGTGTAATCTCTTTGTGCCTGTTGCTACAGCGATAAACCCACAGAAGCAAAAGTCAATAAAAACAAAAGAATATAAACATGACAGAATCCATAGCCCTAAACAAGTCATCTTCAGAATTCAGAATCATTTCTCGTGACAGCAGAAGGCGTTGTGTTGTAGCGCTTTCAAATTAAGTCCAAAGTCAACTGGATAAAAAAACAAACAAAAAAAAAACACATCGCACTGGAAAAAGAAGAAAGAAGTCCCGTACATTTACAGTCTAAAGTCCTGAAAAGCCACTAATATGTAAAGCTATAAGTTAAATATGGAAAATCACTTGTTTCATGGGATTTAGAATTTTAAATGCCGGTGATTTTCTTGCTTGATTTTTTTAAGCCTGAAAAACACGTTTGATTTTTAAAATTATTATTAATCTGAATTCCAGTTGCTGAATTCTTTCTCAGTTTAGAAATTCAAAATGAAAAATTCACCTTTAGTTTTAAATACTCAACACAATTTCAAATTCAAATTTCAAATCTTAATTCAGGGTGGTGAAAATTTCAAAGATTCAAGTTGACAAGTCATCAGCAAACGATGTTGAATTTTAAATGTCGGTGAATTTCTTGTTTAAATTTTTTTTTAAGCCTGAAAAACGTGGGATTTTTAAATTATTATGAATTCCAGTTGCTGAATTCTTTCTCAGTTTAGAAATTCAAAATGAAAAATTCACCTTTAGTTTTAAATATTCAACACAATTGCAAATTCAAATTTCAAATCTTAATTCAGAGTGGTGAAAATTTCAAAGATTCAAGTTGACAAGTCATCAGCAATCGATTTACTTAGACTGTACAATTTGAAAATTTACAAGGTGATTTTTTTCATTTAGAATTTTTGAACTGTGAAAAACAAGTACACAAAATTCAGCAAACGAAAATTCAGAATGAAAGCAATTCAAATCAAGAAATAAAATCAGATTTTCAATTTTCAAATTCAAAATCCAATCTGAACTGATGCTCTTCCATGAAATCGACACGACGCCAAATATACGCAGCACAAAGACGGAAAAGAGTGAAGCGTAGGTCCAATAATAGAAAATAAAGACACGTTAAAGATATGCGAACGAAATTACAATTACGGGCATTCAAAAATATTCATTCATTTTTTTACAATTGCGTTTTACTGATTGTGTCTCTGCAAAACGTCCCAAACTTTGGCGGAGTTTATGATCTCATGATATGATTCGATATGAAGACAAAGACTTGCATTGAAGTTTCGTGATTGTCAATATTAAAGCTGTTCTAGAGTCGTAGTTTTGAGGTAGAGACATTTTTCTAGCTGAGGCATTTCGTGTGTCTTAAACAATTTTCACTGCTAAAAAAACAAAAAACCTTGAATTCATTATTTTAACCTTTTGTTGAATTGATGAACTGAGTTGTAAAAATACATTTTCTAGTTGAGGCATTTCGTGTGTCTTAAACAATTTTCACTGCCAACAAAAAGTAAATAAATAAAAAATTGAATTCATTATTTTAACCTTAATTTAATTGGTTTTGACTCATTTATTTAGATGAACTGATTTGTAAAACATTTTACTAGCTGAGGCATTTCGTGTGTCTTAAACAATTTTCACTGCCAAAAAAAAACAAATAACCTTGAATTCATTATATTAACCTTTTGTTGAATTTGTTTTGACTCATTTATTTGTATAAACTGAGTTGTAAAAAAACCATTTCTAGTTGAGGCATTTCGTGTGTCTTCAACAATTTTCACTGCCAAAAAGAAAAAAAAAAGAAAAAAAAAAGAATTCATTATTTTAACTTTAATTGAATTGGATGTTGAAATTTATTTAGATGAACTGATTTGTAAAATAAATTTTCTAGCTGAGGCATTTCGTGTCTCTTAAACAATTTTCACGGCCCAAAAAAATAAAAATAAAAAAAAATTAAAAACTTGAATTCATTATTTTAACCTTAATTGAACTTGTTTTGATGAACTGATTTGTACAAAAATATCTCAAAATGATTCAATAATCTAATCAAAACTACTCAATTTGTGAATTCAAGTCATTCTTATTTTTTTTATTTTTTTCCGAAGTGTTGTGATTGTCGGTACGGTACAATCATGGGGTCAGTGAAGCAGACACGGTGCGTTCAGGGACACAGAGGTCACGCGGTCGTAAACACGACTTCATAAAGAGCTGCAGATGAGAATCGATTGAACCGTGCATCCCCCCGCTGCCTCGTCAAAGGTGAAAGCTTTTAGTCACATGAGCGTTTGATTGTCGGGCCTGTAGGACATCAGGGACGGCCGAGGACGTTCGGCGAGAGACGTGCGGACAGAGGACGTGCAGTAAGGCGATATTCAAGAGCCTCATCAATACGTGTGTCTGCATTTAGGTATTAGAAACAATTACTTGAATTTTTTGACTAATTTTGACTAGTTTTAGCCTAAATAAAGCTAATTTAACTTGTTTCGACACATTATTTTCAAATTTCAAGAAATCCCACACACCGTCTTTCTTGCAAAATGTGAAATTTATTAGGACATACAACGTTATACGACCTAATAATTTTTTTTAAAAGAATGTAAATGTAAAAAAAAGTAGGTAAGTAAGAAGATGTGTGGGATTTTTCTTTATGGCAGTTCTCCATTGCACCCATTTAAAGAAATTGATTTTCTCATTCTTTCAAATTTCAAGGCAAAAAAAAAAAAAAAAAATTAAATTGACTGATTGACTGCCAATTTTGTCAGTCAACGCACCATCTAAGGGATATTTGTAAAACACGGCGACCATTTACATGTTTTTATAGTTCATTAAAGTAACTATGGAAGGTAATTTGTTTCATCAGATTTTGAATTTTAAATGCCAATTACATTTCTCATTTTTATTCTGAATTTTAGTTGTACATTTTGTTTAAAATTATGATTAAGTATAACAAAATAATAAATATTCAGCACAAATATTTTCAAGCTCTCAAATTCAAGAGTGTAAAATTCGCAGAGGAAAAAAAAAATTGGAGAAAAGATCCAAGATGCCAAGGCAGAAGCAATCGATCCTGTGTGATCCGATCGAACTTAGTAACAAACAGGAAATGGTCTGATTGGTCTGAATTCGCCTCATCAAAACCTCAGCTCTTTTATTGGTTAAGTGTAAACCCCGCCCACAGATGAGAACCATTAGGAAACAGCCTCTGTCCTCCTCACTCACACAAGATCGATTGCTTCTGCCTTGGCATCTTAGATCTTTGTTATGAAATTTTTCACGGCAAATTTTACACTTTTGACTGTTGTTTTTTTGAGAGCTTGAAAATGTGGTGAAGTTTTTATTTTGAATTTTAAACATATTGAAAAAGTGCACTTAAAATTTCAGCGACTAAACTTCAGAATAAAAATCATTCAAACGTCTTTTTTTCTGAGTTAAAAAAAATTCTAAGTGAGAAATTCCACTGTATTTAAAATTCAAAATATGACAGAACAAACGATCTTCCATAGTGACTGTACTGCGGTAACTGTAGAGCAAAACTGGGCGTCCATAAGGCTATAATAATTCTTACTGACTGTACTTAATATTCTTAAGTTCTGCACTACCCGCACAACCGAACAACATCACTAAAGGCAACGTGGCGAGTCCCGAAGCTACTGCCGGCACTGCTCTGCATCACAAACGATTGTATTAGCTTGATTATACGTTCTGCAAATAAAAAAGTGTAACCTATTCTAGTTAAAACGATGAATTCAGAATGTTTACTTCACATTTTTGAGTAGTTCTTAGTCATTTACATTGATTTACTTATAGGAAGTAGCTTATTTACGTTGGTTTCTGTCTAATTTCAAGTGTGATTTTGGCAGTTAATACGTCTAAACTGGTCAAAACTACTCAAATATTATATGGAGAAGCTTTTTTGCAAGTAAACTGGGTTGGGAGGACTAAAATGCCTCTGATACTGACGCTGTAACTGTAACATGGGACAGATGTGAGTTTCACTTCTGCAAAAATCTGCCTGCTCAGGTTTAATCAGTGAGGTTTTATTTGGCAGCGGCAAGAGCTGGCACGAACCGGATACTCGAATGTTTTCATCACAGTAAATCAACATTTTCAGAACTTGGAAGCAACTAAATAAGAGATTGAGCATATTTTTAACTTTTTATATCAGAGAACTCGGCGAAGTCACAGTGTGGATTCCACTAAGCGAGTTTAAAGAAGCAGAAAGGAGAACCTCAGACTAAGATACAGCTACAACTGGGGTCTCCTCATCTAAATAAATAGGTCAAACTATTATTATTAAAATTTCAGCGACTAAAATTCATTTGAGCAATACCTGCTCAAATGAGTATCTACTTTTGATTCTAGTTTTAGTATTGATTAGTATCTGATTTTCGCCCTAGATTGAACGTTAGTTCCCAGTGAGGAGTGAATTAAAAGAAAAAGTCCAACTCGCGTAATTTGTCTCCTTTAATGTGCTTAACGGCGTGCGGATGAAGTGCGGCCAGTTCCTCTCACTTTAAGTTAAGGCTTTGGGATAGACCCTACTACTCAAGACTGATTGATTCCTCGCGGTGTAGGAAATAAGCGTTCGTTTTGAGTAGATTAACAATCGGCAATTATCGTTATACACAAAGTACTTTGCGTATATTACTAGTACTACACTTCGAGGGCTGATATTACACCGTTTATGATCTGTTATGTTTTCTCATCCCAGGCGTACCTGAAGTTGTGTTTTGTTTCGTTCGCGCATATTTAACACACAAATCGTACAAATTTAGGCTGCGTTAGGCTCTCAAACCTGGATTTAACTTACACTGAAGTTACAAATATTGTTTTAGTCTAATTAAAATTGCTTAATACTACCACTTCATGACATCACAAGGTGGAACAGAGCATTTGCAGCTTTGAAGATGTAGGCAGACTAATAATAAACGGTTACTCAAACATGTGAATGAAACAAAACACAACTCCTGGTCTGTTTTTGAGGAGGAAATAACATTAGAACATGATTAAAACCTCACAAGACTCGCTTTAGTGTAACATCGAACCTCTAAGATTTGGACACGTCAAAAACAGTCAGAGTATTTTGTGGTACAGTCGAGTCCTGATGAGACCGGGAGCGTAAGAAGCACTTGGATCCGAAGAAGACGCGCTAAAACATGCAAAGCCCAGATGAACAAGTTACAAAAATACAAGTAAAAAATTAAAAAAAACGTCAAAATGGCAGCCCCGCTCGGGTGATGAGAGCGCAGATATCCGATTGTCTGAGCGCACGGCCACACGAGAACGCGACGACGGAGACGACGTAAGAAAATGCATGCATCTGATCTTAAGACAATCACTCCGCCTCACAGCGACGAAGAGTTTGTACACGCTGTGAGGAGATGAACACGGGTGGATTTGTACAATGTGTAACTTCAACCTGAGAACGGAGACCAGAGGTGGGCGATATGTACACTAGAACATCGTCAACAAGACATCGGAAAGGCTGCGTGGAAGATATGCTCGGAATAGGTTGCGTTCACGACAGTTTCGGGATTCGATATGTTGATTTCAAATAAAAGGAGGGATCTGTACAACTCTATGGGTGTTGTTTTAACAGTTTCTGGAAGCAATAATGAAAATGGAAATGGTAAAGGGAGAAATTCAATTTGTCAGCCGGACAAGGTTTATTTGGTCGAAGACGTTTCGCAACTCATGCAAGCTACTTTGTCGGTTCTGCAGAACTGACGAATTTCTCTCTTTACCATGGATTCTACCTGGACGACTGAGGGATTCTACACACATCTTAAGAAAATGGAAATGTACATCAAACTGTCGGCGAGTAAATGGGTCAACAGACTCGCTCGACTGTCAACAACCGTGTCTTTGTATTTCAACAACTCCGCACCCATCTGAAGCTCATTTAACCTTCTTTTGTGTTGACATACAAGACATTGAACAATGAGCCGATTTTTGCTTTGTGTGGACAGGCGCAGCGATTAGATCAGGGGTGTCAAACATGCGGCCCGGAGGCCAGATCGGGACCCAGACCTTTAATCTGGCCCTGGGCTGATTTTCTATTAAAATATTTTCATTTTATATTAAAATATTGGTAATTTTCTGCGCCGCTTTTCAGGCACAAATGAAGGACCATCATTTTGACTGTCGACCGCGACACCCTCATTAGCAAAATGTCAAAAATGAGAAAAGTGGACGCCGAGTGCAGGATTTTCCAAGAAAAATGGACTAACTCCTATTTGTTCAAGGAGGTGAATGGGAAACCTGTACGCTCGGTGTGTTTGCAACAAGTGGTGGTGCTCAAGGAATATGATCTTAAATGCCACTACGAAACACGGCATTTCGAACAATACAAGAACTTGAACGGAGAATTGAGAAGACAGAAGATAAACAAATTATTGCTGGGACTGAAGAAACAGCAGTCTGTAATAGATTTGCATTTCTCTGGATAAATATTTGGACTTATTTCTATTTTTGGGGTATATTTTGGGGTATATAGTTTTCTGATCTGGCCCCTTTGGGATCTAAGTAAGTTGGATACAGCCCCAAGACCAAAATGAGTTTGACACCCCTGGAATAGATCCTCACAATGAACAAGGTCAAACAGCATTTTGACCATTAAAAACAAAAAAAATTCAACCAGCTCAATTTTAAAGTACTGAATCTTGAAATACCACGTGAACGCAACCTATCGACCTACGTCCAAAAAGCTACAACACAAAAACCTTTAAAAAAAAAGATATATTCAAACAAAGAAGCAAAACTAGCCTATATATATGCTTTATACATGTGTGATTATCGTTAAAAAAAGAAACATTTTTGTCAATATCGCCCACCCCGTACAAGTTTTTCAAATAAATCTGAACCTAAGCAGCAGTATGGAGACAGTGAGAAGACTGCGCAGGTCCAGAGCCCAGAGTCACAGGGAAATTAATCGTTCACGGATCATTTTCCCGCCACTTCTTTGAGCCTCACTCCGCCGGCGGCCATTTTGAAACGCAACATTAGCTTAGCCACAGCGCTTGATATGTTTCCAGAGCTGCAAACTGCACTGCGCTGACGAGTGGAGTTTGCCGAGAGAGATTGTCAATAAGGATTAGAAGGTCACCTGTCTTTGTTAATTTAATTTTCACGTAGACTAACGTAACTATGACGACTATGTGTCAATAAATATTCGATTGGCATTGCTTCCGTCCAACTTGGCCTGGATAAATTAGGTTTTAAATAAGCACGAACACACACAAATTTTCAAATTCTACAAATATATTACTTTATGATGACAAGAAATGACTCGCTATTCTAAAAATCCACTATTTTAAATAAATTGTAGACTACTGTATACTGTTAGCATGCTAAGTGTGCTAATTGTGTACTTTTGTTGCATAATTTTGCACCTACATCAGGAGAAAAGTTAAATTTAACCCTCTGGTCTGTGGAGATGCTTTGCTTAGGAGCACAAAGGCAAGTAGATGGTATATTTTTTGTGGAATTTGCATAGCTTCCCCCGTGGATTTCCTTTGGGATGATCATTTCCAGATTTTAACCCACTGCCAGAAAGTAATGAAGCACAAAAGTAGAAGTACGGTACTTTTTCTAGAATCTTAACAGTGGATACTTTTTACTTGTACTTTTTGAGAACAGGTATCTGTATTTTCAACTTTTTTAACTGAACGTAAACAAGCAGAATTCATAAATCCTCCAGGTTCTCCAGATGAGGATCCTGCATATTCACAAGTTCAACAGTACTTTTCTCAGTTTTGCGTTTTCAGATGTGCTGTACGGAAGCCGACAGAGGCCATGTTCATAATGATTATTTTCCACCTTAATAATGAGAAAATTAACTCAAGATCTCGAGAAAACAACACAATTAATTTGTGATCTCGAGAAAACAAAACTGTTATTCCGTGATCTCGAGAAAACAATCACTGTATCTCGAAGCTGGGCCAGTCTTCTGTGGAGGTGCCACGGACTAATGTTGAAATGATCCAGAATTAAAAAACGTAATGCAATCTCCCCCCGTGTCAACCCCTGATCAAAATATTGCCTTATCAGCTGATCGATTATTATTCCAGACATTCTAATGACCAAAAACGTGCCAGAATTCAGTATTCAGAATGAGAAATAGCCCCGAAGTCAGCCTTTCACAACGTGGCAGTAGACGTTTCAGTTGTTTTCTCGAGATCTCGAATTAATTATCTCGTTATCTCGGGATAACAAGGAAGAAAAAATATTGCTTATGAATATGGCCTCTGTTGACTTCCCTAGTGCTGCTTTCAAATGGCCAAAAATTCTTCAAATGTTTTCAGATTTCCATGTGTAAGGCATCGTTGGAAAGCATAGAATCTACACTTTCTGGAATCTTAACAGTAGATACTTTTTACTTGTACATTTTGAGAACAGGTATCTGTATTTTCAACCTTTTGAACTGAACGTAAACAAGCAGAATTCATAAATCCTCCTGGGATCCTGCAAATTCACAAGTTCAACAGCACTTTTCTCAGTTTTGTGTTTTCAAATGACCACAAATTCTTCAAATGTTTTCAGATTTCCCTGTGTAAGGCATCGTTGGAAAGCTTAGAAACTATATTTTCAGAATATGGATAACTCAAAATGCATCTGGGATGACTTGTGACTGATTTTGCTGCGGTCGGTCACAAATATTTCTTAATTTTTCCTCAAACTTTCCTTAAAAAAGAGAAACTAAAACAAAGAATTACAGGTGACCTTGTACTTAAATTTTCCACCATTTTGTGAGCGAGTAAAGTAGCATTTATAACGGTTTCAAAATGGCCCCCGGCGGTGTCAGGCTGCACAAATAATGAGGTTACAACGGTCCATTGTAAATATGCCCTGAAGAAACAACACATATCTTTAAAGCTTTTCTGATTCAAAATAGATAATTTTTTCTTTTTTTTTCCCATAAAATTCTTAATATATATAATAGATCTTCTTCCTGCAGTGAGAGGATTGTAAATAGATTTAAAATGATAAAACACAAAGAATAAAAATAATATTCAAAAACAATGACACTGAAAAAGATGGATTCAAAACAAAAACCTCTCCCCTGAAGGAAATCTCATAGCTGTCAGTCAGTAGCGTGTAAACAGTGTATTTAACCATTTGATGTTATGATTTCTCTCTTTTGTTCTCCGGTTTTCTGTACAATTGTGTAGAAATAAATAATTCACAGGTAATGCATACATTTATATTGGCTCTGATGAGTTATCCTATCGTTTTTTTTTGTTTTTTTTTGGCTTTTGAAGAACGAAAGAGGCGAGTAGGTGAGCGTAAAAACCTGAGATAGAGGGTACTTCAAGTGAGATTTTCAGGTCTCTCTTTTTTGGCATAGGCGGTGTAAGGTAGGCGGAGGAACGATGAGGTGGATTTTTGGCTTTACTTTAGCGTGGTGGTTTGGTAAAAAAAAAATGCATGAGGGGGGAGGGAGGGGGTGTGGTGTTAAGACAAGGGGGCGGAGCTCGCGGCGGTGGCGACGGTTGAGGTAGGCGTGGTTTGCGGAGGGATGACCCGGGCGAGGGCGGCTTTAGTGGGCGCCAAGGCGGAGGAGGCGGACCCCGGGGCGGCCTGGGCGAATAGGACACCTGTGGGCGGAGACAGAGGGGCGGAGTTAGAGGGCAGGTGTGATACAGGTAACGGAAATGTGTTAAAATTAGCGCTGTCAGGCGATTAAAAAAATGTAGCTAATTAATTACAGGATTTGTAATTAATTAATCTAATTAATCACATCTTAAAGAGTGTGAGAGAGAGATAGAGAGCGAGAGAGAGAAACAAAGATAGAGAGACAGAGAGAGAGACAGAGAGAGACAGAGAGAGAGACAGAGATGGAGAGACAGAGATAGAGAGAGACAGAGAGAGAGAGACAGAGACAGAGATGGAGAGACAGAGATAGAGAGAGACAGAGAGAGAGACAGATGGAGAGAGAGAGAGAGACAGAGAGAGAGAGAGACAGAGAGAGAGAGAGACAGAGAGACAGATGGAGAGAGAGAGACAGAGAGAGACAGAGAGAGACAGAGAGAAAGAGAGAGAGAGAGTTATTGCACATTTACATTTACTACTGGAATTTTTAGTACTGTTGTTTACTCCTGTTATTGAATTTTACCCCCGTTGCACTGTTGTTTACTACTGTTATTGCACATTGACTACTGGAATTTTAGTACTGTTGTTTACTCCTGTTACTGCACTAGAATTACTACTGTTGCACATTTATTTTTATTTTATCTTAATGCACATTCTACTGCACATGACCAAGTCACTGCTGTATCTTCCATTGCACATTTTGATGCACACTGCACACTTTGGAAATCTGTATATAGTATAGTTTATTTATTATGTTGCACTGTTTTAAGATTTTAGATCGTAGACTTTAGTTTTAACTTTAGATCTCTGTCTTTAGATAGTTTTTTGTTGTGTTTTGTCTTCATATTGTATTTTGTACACTGTCTTTTGCACTACCTGGCCAGAGAGAAACAAAATTTCGATTCACTGTATGTTGAACACATATGGCAGAATTGACAATAAAGCTGACTTTGAACTTTGAACTTTGAACTTTGAGAGACAGAGAGACAGATGGAGAGAGCCAGACAGAGAGAGACAGACAGACAGAGACAGAGAGAGACAGAGAGAGACAGAGAGAGACAGAGAGAGACAGATGGAGAGACAGATGGAGAGACAGAGAGAGCGACAGAGAGAGCGACAGAGAGAGACAAAAATACTTAGATATATATATATAGAGAGAGAGAGACACACACACAGAGAGAAAGAGAGACAGAGAGAGAGAGACAAAAAGACTTAGAGAGATATAGAGAGACAGAGAGACAGAGATAGAGATAGAGAGAGACCGAGAGAGAGAGAGAGAGAGACAGATAGAGAGAGGGAGAGAGACAGAGAGAGACAAAAAGACTTAGATAGAGAGAGACAGAGAGAGAGAGAGACAGAGAGACAAATGGACTTCGACAGAGAGAGAGAGCAGTAGAGAGTGCGGTCCTCACCGGTGTACATGACTCCGTTGAGCTCCACAGACATGCTGATGCTGCTGCTGCCGTTGGTGGTGAGGTTCACTGCAGACTCCTTCTTCACGTCTGGAAAAACAAATAAAACACATTAAAACTACACACACGATTCACACACAAACTCATTTACACGAGATACGCCAAGTCTCATTGTTCTTCAAAGTTTTACAAATGTTTTACAAATTATAAATCGGGGCAAGTGTAAGCTTAAAAATCCTGTTTAAAGCTCCTATATTACTCAAAATAAACTCTTACGAGCTTTAAGTCGTGTTATAACGTCATTACCTCCTCAAAAACACACCTGTTCCACCTTATGATGTCATGACGTGGTCGTTTTCAAGTTAACAGCGACTTTTGTTTTTTTCAGAAGAGTTTGTGATGAGGAAACATAACACAGATCGGAAAAGATTGGCAAATAAAAACTTTTACTATTCCTTATGTAATGTCTACACTCACCACTAGATGTCACACTAATCAAGCCACAGTGTTTTGTTTCATTTGTAGAAATTTAATAACGTGAAAGTTAAAACTCAAAGCTGCAGACATAGAGCCAGGACACAAGCCAGTTAGAGTTGGGATTTGCAGATGGTTTGGAAGTCGCCCTGACGCCTTCTGTTGATCTCGTTATATTTGGAATACTCCCCGACCGATACAAAAGACGTGACATGGATATTGTCTCATTTTCAACCCTTACAGCCAGAAGACGAAACCTGTTAGAACGGAAATCACCGACTGCTCCAAAAGCCTCACAATGGCTAAGTGACCTTTTGTCATTTCTTCATCTTGAAAAAATTTAACTGAGGATGATTTGAGGGGCCAAACATCTAAATTTTACCCTGTGTGGGGCTCTATAATCAAATATACAAAAACTTTCAAGTCAATTTAACTTTATAAACTTCTCAAGAAGGTTCTATTTAGGCACATGCTGTTTATCTGAGGATGGTTCCACTGAGACAAGACACAGATTACTTAAAATTGTTACAGATTGACACTGCTGCTTAAATGACACTGACACTGCTGCTTAAATGACACTGACACTGCTGCTTAAATGACACTGCTGCTTAAATGACACTGCTGTTTAAATGACACCGAGACTGCTGCTTAAATGACACTTAAATGACACTGCTGTTTAATGACACTGACACTGCTGCTTAAATGACACTGCTGCTGCTGCTTAAATGACACTGACACTGCTGCTTAAATGACACTTAAATGACACATTTGAGCTTT
Organism: Paratrypauchen microcephalus; assembly: GCA_036785185.1. Classification (NCBI taxonomy): domain Eukaryota; kingdom Metazoa; phylum Chordata; class Actinopteri; order Gobiiformes; family Gobiidae; genus Paratrypauchen; species Paratrypauchen microcephalus. Next base: position 4,568,159 of record JAVJIX010000077.1, on the reverse strand, counting down.
ATTCCGCTCCACATTGTGTGTTTTACTTATTTGTATTATATATATAGTGTACTGTACTTTTGCTACTGGTATATGTGATGTTTTAGTCATGGTGTTTATTGTCTTGTTTATCACATGTTTTATGTTCACTGTGGGCCTAGGGGGCGCTGCAATTTCAAATCCTGTGTGTGCAACCTGTACATATGTTTTTTGACAATAAAGCTGAATTTGAACTTTTGAACTTTGATATAATCTTTAATAAGTTCTGTAGTTGAAAAGTCTTTGTAACATTATTGTAGTAATGAAAGTCGATTTCCGTGCCTACGTAGGACCAGGGTGGGCGGGGGGTGGGTGATTGGGCGAATGGGTGGACGGGGGGATGGTTTAAGTTCAATAGAGGGAAAAAAGAAAAAAAAAGTCGGTTGATTTCATAAGCTTCCTGAATCACTTTACAAATCCGAATGCATCATTTTAAGCACACTGAAGTTCATTGTTTGATTTGTGTTTAAAACGGTAAAAAATGTATAAATAAAATGGACTGAAAACCAAAAAAACAAGTTGGGAGAGTTGGGATTTGCACCAAGGTTTCCCCAGTAGAACACACTCAATATATTTAAATGGATTTTTTCCTGGTTTAGTTTTAGTGTATTTAGCATGTAAATACTTTTCTTATGTTTATGTTATTGTTTATTTTTATAACGAAGACCTGCTGTGCTTGTGTGTGCTATACGGTTATAATTTGCACATTTTAAATCACAATATGGATCTAAAACGACTTTATAATAGAAACAAATTCATTGACTTTCGCGTTAGAAAACTGTGGTGTCCAGCTGGAGCCGCCGTCGCCGTAAACGCAGGCCTGGACTGGTAATCGGGCATATCGGTCATTTTCCCCGTGGGTCGACAGTCCTAAGGGCCAATGCTGTTGTTTTGTTTTTTTTAAACCACAGACCGGCCCACAATTTAGAGGAGGTGTCCCATTGGTCCATCTTCAATACAGACAGTGGACCAAACCAATCAGGATATAGAAGCTTACGAGAGCGGTCCCGCCCCTTTCTCTGCACTGATCCCCGCCAGTTTCAGTGTTGAGCGTGGAAACATGGAGAAGCGGCAGAAAGGGGGTGTGGAGAAGTTACGGGCTAAAAGATTAAAAATTCTTACTATAGACGCTGCAAAATGTTTTAAAATAACAGACATATTCTCTGGAGGGGCTGCTGAAGCCTCCACATCCTCTGCAGGCCAGACTGGTTTAGACCTGGTTTAGACCTGGTTTAGACCTGGTTTAGACCTGGTTTAGTCCTGATTTAGACCTGGTTTAGACCTGGTTTAGACCTGGTTTAGACCTGGTTTAGACCTGGTTTAGTCCTGGTTTAGACCTGGTTTAGACCTGGTTTAGACCTGATTTAGTCCTGGTTTAAACCCGAGGGACAGAGTGACCAGGAAGTGTCGCACAGGCACAGCAGGTCAGCAGTAGTAATGTGAGGATAATACCGGGACTTTTAGGTGATGAACAGGCATGAAAACCACTCACCTTTCTGCGAAATTCGTCGTTTTGAAGCCAAAACAGGTGACCTATGTGAATCATGTAGATTCAATGAGAAAAGTTTTTTTTAAACGCTTCATTTCTACAGGAATTTGGCCTGGGGTGCCAGCCAACGCGTTCCTGACCTTGTGTGCAAGATGCATTTTAAATAAACCGTTGAATGTGTAGTTACTGTGAGTTTGCTGGTGTTTTTTTGGATTTTTCCTTTAAATGTTACTCCCTGGCCAAGACGTAACAATAGTAAAATACTTTGCTTCGGGGAACACAAACATAAATTAGTCCGTTGTGCTCCGCTAATTATGAGGGGCCGGTCTAAATCAGGACTAAACCTAATGCCAGGGCTGTTTTTTTGTCCAGCCCTGCGTAAACGTGGACCGCTGCACATCACACTAGAGCAGAGCGAGTTTTTTTTGTACCAAAAATTACGCTGTCAAATCCTACGTGTATCATCGAAATACAGAGAGGCGGGCGAAGAGAAACCACAACTTTTACTCAAGTGGGACTAACAGTAAAGGTGCCTATAGGAAGCACCCTGTTTATGTCTCAGGTACTTTCCTTTAGCATCGACTCGACTCACACATATAGGGGATTTCCCTGTGCACTGTGTACTTTCTATACATTGCGCAGAAGTGTGTGTGTGTGTGTGTGTGTGTGTCGGAGGGACTTCCTTATCTCTGTGCTGTGGTTGGTGGTGAGACGGCGGCTCGTGGAGGTTCAAACGGCCACGCTCAGTAAAGGTGAAGTGCCGTGTCTGTGGAGGTGTGAGCCGTTATACAGGGATGAAAGTGGCCAATCATGAAAAAAGCGGAAAGTCACCCCACATTTTATTAACAGGTAGGCCTACTAGTAGTATATATTGGATTTGTTTTTGCTTTGCACTTCGTCTAATCAGAGCGCATTGAGGAGGAGCTTATGCGCGCTAAAAGGCGCAGGTGAAAAAGCGAGGAGCGACGCGTTAAGTGAGGCACGGGCAGGTAGGATGAGGTATAGGATGTTTTATAAAGTTTAACCTGTGTACACACAATGGTACACGCTGTTGCGAAAGAGCTGCGCTCACTCGCTCGGTCCGCAGCTCCAGACACGGGCTCGCGCCCGTGTTTAATACGAACAGTTTAATACGAAGTTTAATACGAGATACACGTACTTTTGTTCTGAATACGGGACGATTCTGTTTTTCAGGGGACGGTTGGCGACCCTAAACACAACTATACATATATATACACACCCAAAATCTTTCTCAACGAATTTGCACAGATATTAAAAAAATAATAATTACCCAACGTCTGAAAAAAAAGCGGAGATCCGCTAAAAAACGGAACTCTTTCATCCCTGGTTATAGTAACACGGGGAAAGTGTGAAGAGTCAGAGCTGCGCCGACTCAGGCTCGAAGAAACAACACGACTAATGATCCGAATTACAGAGAGATTGACAGATTGGGAGGCCAATATATCAGGCCGATATTTGGACTTTTAAGCATATGGGCTATAGGCTTTAAATCTGCTGCACAGGCCGATATTTGAATTTGGTTGATCTAATGCCTATAAATCCACACAGAGCTTTATTTGAACATGAAGTGATAAAAAGGTTAAGGTTAAAGGTTTGTGGGTGAGTTGGTAGTAAATTTAAATTGAATCATT
>JAVJIX010000077.1:4550000-4560000 GCA_036785185.1 Paratrypauchen microcephalus | reverse complement strand
TATCACTTTTCAAATCATAGAAGCTCAATGTCTTAGTCTACACTTTAGTTTGAGTCAAAAGTGGCCTCTAATCCGAGTAGATGAGGAGGACAGTGTGCATGTGCGGAGTCACAACTGATTTCGCTCTCAGCTCTCGGGACCCAAAGCTGTAAATTATGGATAAACGAAAATGGAGACCAAGACATTGAGCTTCTATGATTTGAAAAGTGATCAAGTTTGTGTTATTTGGAGACCGCAAACATATGCCCCGAGAACTCACGTTACGGCTATCGCTAATCTAAAACATCTCTGGAAATGCTCCAAATGACACCAAAGTGCTATGGGTGAGTAAAACAACTTGTTTTATTACCGAAATAAGGCTCAGATTGTAAAAAACGTTAATTCTCCTTTAAAGCCAGTCTGAATAGATCCAGAACACAAGAGAGAATTTGAGCCAAAGTCTGGGATAGGGCATCTCAGGGGGCAGTTTGTTTCAGAATCTGGGGCTTTCTCCATCACTGGCCCCAGATTCTGAAACAAACTGCCCCCTGAGATGCCCCATCCCAGACTTTGGCTCAAAACTCATCTGTTCAGACTGGCTTTAACAGTCAGTGATGCAGTGACAATTTGCACAGTTTGTTTTATTTCATTGTTTCGTCTTTCTGTGTGTTTTTGCGTGTTTTTTTTTAAATGATCCTTTTATTTATCCCTGTAGGGAAATTATCCTCTGCATTTGACCCATCCTTTCAGGAGCAGTGGGCAGCCCATCTTTCAGGCGCCCGGGGACCGTTTCCATGATCTTATTGCTCGTCTTGGTCAGGACCTCAGCTGGAGGATTTTAACGTGAAGCACCTTGAGTGTCGTAAAGGGTTTTATAAATAAAGACTGATGAATTAAAAAGTTTGACAAAGCAATAACGTCTCCATGAAGGTTTGAGAACTAAACCTGGGACCTCCTGGCTGTGGGGCTGCCCGATTGTTGTAGATGCTGCTCGTTTTTCTGCCCAATGGAGCTCAAAAGCCCCGCCAACTTCAAAGCCCACTGTGGTTCCAGAGCCATTTTCCCGCACTAATTTTTCCCACAGACTTTTGGAAAATTCAAGTATAAAGAATTCAACCAGCGGTGTGGTTTTCAGTCCAAAATGTAAGATTCACTAAACCAGGGGTGCCACTAAACCAGGTCTAAACCAGGATTAAACCAGGTCTAAACCAGGTCTAAACCGGGACTAAACCAGGTCTAAACCAGGTCTAAACCGGGACTAAACCAGGTCTAAACCAGGACTAAACCAGGACTAAACCAGGTCTAAACCAGGACTAAACCAGGACTAAACCAGGACTAAACCAGGTCTAAACCAGGTCTAAACCGGGACTAAACCAGGTCTAAACCAGGTCTAAACCAGGTCTAAACCAGGACTAAACCAGGACTAAACCAGGTCTAAACCGGGACTAAACCAGGTCTAAACCAGGTCTAAACCGGGACTAAACCAGGTCTAAACCAGGACTAAACCAGGTCTAAACCAGGTCTAAACCAGGTCTAAACCAGAACTAAGGTGTGCGTGTGTGTGGTAGATCTCGACACACCATCAACCTCAGAAGGAGATCCTGGTTAAAAAAAGGTTGAGCACCCCTGCAGTAAAATGTCTGAATAACTTGGTGGATTATTCATTTTCAGAAAGATCTTTTAAATAAAACGACAGGTCTTGTGGTGATTAGTTACCACAGAACTGATTATCCCCAACCAAGCATTTTGTGTTTGTTTTTTGGAAAGTTTAATAAATGTAAACTTAAGTTGTAAAACTGCACAGTGGGCGATCACTGTGGAGCTTTATTATTTTGGAGTGATAAATAAAGTTGTGGTTGTGCGGGGTACTGACTGTGTGCGCAGCGTGAAGGCGGCGCTGGTGATGGACGTGGGCAGGTTCAGCCCTTTGGTGATCTCTCTCCACAGCTTCTTGTTGATGACCTCCACCAGGCCGCCCTTCTCCGTCACCAGGCGGTACAGCATGTACAGGTCCAACACCTGCTTGGCCATGATGGGGATGCGGTTCACCGGGGTCCCTGCAACACAACACAACACAACACAACCCTTTTAAACAACACACAGAAGAATGCTTTCCATCACACTTCTGTCCTGAAATAGAACTGTTATCAAAGTTCTACAAAATCGTGAGTTTGGTTTATAGATCATTTTTTCCACATTTTCCCTGTTTAAAACTTCTTAAAAGGCCCAGTACTAGGGATGCACCGATGTGAAAATTTTAGCCGATACTGATATCCGATATTAATGTTGCTGATATCGGCCGATACCGATATTAGCCTATGCCGATATTTATTTATTTTTAATTCTGAGATAACATTTTATACAGACTGAAAATCATGCAAAATTAATTTTTGAATGTCTTCTTTTATTTTCAAAACGTGTTTTAACTCCTGATTTTTTCTTTTTTTTTCAATTTCAATTTTTTTAATAGTGTAACATTGTGTTCTGCATCCTGATTGGCTAAGGGACCTTTGCCGATTGATGATATAGATGGGGATGGGGGGACCTTGTTTAGACCAGGTCTAAACAAGGTCTAAACCTGAACTGGACCAGGTCTAAACCAGGATTAAACCACCGCATGCGGCTCTTTGCCTTTGCTCTTTTCGGACTGCGTGCCTCCCCCACGGGACACGCAGACCGAAAAGAGCAAAGGCAAAGAGCCGCACGCGGTGGTTTAATCCTGGTTTAGACCTGGTCTAGAGGAGGCACGGTTTGGGCACGGGTCTCGTGCTCACAGCCCCGGGTGGGACACGTGATCTCACGCCGGTCACGGATTTGAGCACGATGAGCGCTTCACTATTAATACATTTCGTTGAAAATCTACGAAAGTTTGAGTGTTTAAACGAGAGACAAATATGAGAAAATGTTAATTCGAGGGATGACTGTACTGACAAATATCGGTTGTTAATATCGGCCCACTTTTACCAATACCGGGCCAATACCAATACCGATATGCTAAAAATTTGGCAATATTGGCCAATACTGATGTTAATGCCGATATATCGTGCATCCCTACCCTGTACACATTTTTTTTCTCTCCATATTCTGAGAATGAGACACACTTGGATGTGTCCTCTATCTGCAGGTCATGGCAGGTTCAGTACCTTTTAAAAACTGTAAGAGCGTAGGCTACATACAGGTAGGGCTGAGCGGTATACCACTTCAGATCCAATACCAGTGGTTTTTTTTTGTTTGTTTTTTTAATGATATGGATTTTTTGTACATCGCAATCCCGGTGAGTGTGTGCGTACAAAACGTGGGGAACACAGAGCGGCAGAACGTAGTGCCGCAGGACATTGTTTGAGAGGGGGACTGTTTTGGCGTGTCGAGCGGCGAACAACATGGACGGAGAAAATGTTACAGACACAGAGGAACTTATACCGAAAAGAGGAGCCGTGTCAGTCGTGCGGAAGAACTTCGGCTTCAAAAAATCTGACGCCGATCAAACAACCGTATTCTGTAAATGTCGTCGGGCTAAAGTTGTAGCCGCGGGAGGCGACACGAGCGATCTGCTTCACCACCTTCGTCATAAACACGTCCTGGAATATGAAGAATGCACAAAACTAAGATCTGCATCCTCTTCCACGTCTGCAGGGAACGTTCAAGTCGGCGCCGCGACACAAAACGCCACTCAGACGTCACTCAAAGACGCGTTCGCTAAGGGGACCGCCTACGACAAGAAAAGCAAACAGTGGAACGATATTACCAACGCTGTTACAGTCCACTTCGCCAAAGATACGGCACCACTTAGTACATGAAAAAAATACTGTCAAATACCGTGACATGGATATAATTTTGAAAAATACCGTGATATCAATTTTTGGTCATACCGCCCAGCTCTACATGCAGGTCCTTTAAAGGTCCCATGGCATGAAATTTTCACTTTCTGAGGTTTTTGAACGTTAATGTGAGCTCCCCTACCCTGTTTAGGCCCCCCCCCATGGTTAAAAGTTGCGAAATGTCTAAACTGAGCATTTGCGATCCTTTTCTGCATTAGAAAAAATCAGAGCTCAAACGGGCGATTTTGAACAAGGCACCTTGTTGACGTCAGATCGAAAAAAGAAATACAAATGCAGTTCCACCCCGTCTGTCTGTACTCAGCGTCTCTGTAAATCACGCCCAGAGAGTTTGGACTGCGGAGGAGCTACGCAATGCGAAATATGTTTTTTTATTTGCCTGGAGGAACTTGAGAGTGTTTCTAGGCTTGGAAGTCCTTTATCTGAGCCTGTGGATATCTGAAACAGCAGTGGTTTAATTTTATTTTCTGTGGAAATGTGTTTATTTTTCAATGGAAGGCTTCTCATCTCTCCCCCCGTACAAAAACACGGAAGTGGGTCACAGAGCGGAGCGGAGAGCTTGGCCACGCCCCCACCCCCTACTATAGGCCACCTCTGTCCTCCTCATTTGCATTCAAGCAACAACGCCCAGAATGGAGTGTTCCAGAGTGACATTTATGACTCTTTCTCATCTTATCTCTCTTTCTCATGCAGTGAGTGTTGATTTTGAAGAAGGATTCATTTACAGTATTAGGGAACCATTAAGGAGCCATATAAAAGCATCAAGAAGTACCATGTCATGGGATCTTTAAAAGTGGGCGATATCTTGTGGTTTAAATCAGATTACTAATGAGGCATTAAACGTCTGGAGCTGCAGACAGAACACAGTAGAACATGGACAGGCTCTGGGTTCACTGGGTTCAGTCTGGAGCTAATGTAGAAATATGGAGAGGAAATCAGTTTAGTATTAGATTAGCTTAATTAGTCTCATTAATGAGATATTGAGCGCATGTTAGCGGGTACACATGTGCTCTGTCATTCAATCTGTCGCATCCTGCAGAACATCTGAGCTCCAAGAGAGAACACTATGGTCTCTCCTGCGTTTATTCAATCATTGTCGTTTAATTTGCTAAAACTGACCTTGAAAAACATGCGACGTCATTGTGTCCTCCAAGGCGCATGCAGGACACTTTTGGGGCGTTTAACGTTCACACTGGAGATCACATACAAGTCGCATTTAATTGGAAATGTGAACGACCTCCAAAAAAATCGGATTGCACAAAAAAATCGGAATTGAGCATTAAGCCCTGCAGTCTGAACGTAGCCTAAAAGATCAGATACAGGTCGCATAGAGGCAAAAAAAAAAAATCGGATTTGGATCACTTAGCCTAAATCTAAGTCTAAAATGAACAGGCGCCCTCTAGTGGTCCGCGCTCCACCGCTCGGGAAACACTAGCTGATGTCATTGGATCTGCTCTCTAATACAGGGGAGTATACAGAGCGCACGGCAACAGGAGGTAAGGCTATCCCCCCCTCGCAGATCCGATATGTCCCGCTCTGCTTATAGCCTGGGAACCACAGGGCAGGGCATCCATAAAACACTCCCGTTTGAAAGGCAGCACGACCCCGCCCACCGCAGAGAAAGAGGAGAGGGGCCAGGCCTTCGCTCGCTATAAATGACTCCACGAGTAATTCATAAAGTGCATGTGGCAGCTGCATGTTCTCCTCCTGACCTGGTTTGGTGGATAGAACCTGTGGTCAATAGGATCAAAGTTCTTCAGATAAGTGTCAGTTTGTGGGAAAAGGTGGAGAAAAAATACAGGAAGTAGCTCAGAGTTGTAAAACCGAATCCCTCTGCCCATGTCATCTCACACTTTTTTTTCACATTTTGAACCTTCATTATTTGCATTAATCTACTCATAACTATGGTTTAGACCCAGTTTAGCCCTGGTTTAGCCCTGGTTTAGCCCTGGTTTAGTCCTGGTTTAGTCCTGGTTTAGACCTGGTTTAAACCTGGTTTAGTTGCGGTTTAGACCCAGTTTAGTCCTGGTTTAGACCTGGTTTAGCTGCGGTTTAGACCCAGTTTAGTCCTGGTTTAGTCCTGGTTTAGAACCGGTTTAGTCCTGGTTTAGTCCTGGTTTAGACCTGGTTTAGACCTGGTTTAGTTGCGGTTTAGACCCGGTTTAGTCTGGGTTTAGTCCTAGTTTAGTCCTGGTTTAGTCCTGGTTTAGGCCCAGTTTAGTCACAGTTTAGTCCCGGTTTAGTCCTGGTTTAGACCTGGTTTAGTGTTGGTTTAGTCCTAGTTTAGTCGCGGTTTAGACCTGGTTTAGTCTGGGTTTAGTCCTAGTTTAGTCCTGGTTTAGACCTGGTTTAGACCTGGTTTAGTCCTGGTTTAGACCTGGTTTAGTCTTGGTTTAGTCCTGGTTTAGTCGCGGTTTAGTCCTGGTTTAGACCTGGTTTAGTCTTGGTTTAGTCTCGGTTTAGTCCTGGTTTATTCCTGGTTTAGACCTGGTTTAATCTTGTTTTAGTCCTGATTTAGACCCAGTTTAGTCGTGGTTTAGTACTAGTTTAGACCCGGTTTAGACCCGGTTTAGTCCTGGTTTAGTCCCGGTTTAGTCCTGTTTTAGGCCCCTGCTGCCGACTTCCCGACCCCCCCCCCCCCCCATTTTAGGTGAGGGATTTCCATGCCTGTATAAATGTCACCGCAATTAAAAAGAAAATTTGGGGGTAAAACCTTAAAACCAATAAATTTTAGCAAACTGCATCTGATTAGAAAGCGTTTTATTCTCCGATAATCTAGAAGAGCATAAAAAAAAAGTTGGTTGACTGCTCTGATTGTTTTTGATTGGCTTGGTTGATTGATCTACTTGGCTGTTCTTATAGACTGTGACTGTTCTGATTGACTGTTTCTGATCAGCTGGTTCACCGTTTCTGATCGGCTTGTTCGCTCTTACATCACAAACTGGGAAGATGGTTAGAAACGTGCGATGACGACTTCCGGTGTGCTCTGTGTTCTGTGTGGTGTTGTCAGTTAAAGGCACAGTACCTCTTTTCTGCATGAAGCTGAAGAGGTCATCCAGAAACTCCTTCCTCTTGGGGTCAGCGTCCAGTTCGTAGAGCTGCAAACACACAAAAACACACACAGGTCAATCATCAGTCAGTATGTCATTTTTCGTGCTTTGTGATCACTGTTGTTGCATATTTTGGTGCATTTTATTCCTTTAGTGTAGTGTGCCCTTAGTGTTTTATTTTGACATTTGTCCTGTCAGCTTGTTGCTTTTAGAAGAAGAAGAAGAAGTGACTTTATTGATCTCACACTGGAGAAATTCTTCTCTGCATTTTAACCCATCCTATATATATATACATATATCAGGAGCAGTGGGCAGCACACATTAGGGCGCCCGGGGACCATCTCCATGATCTTCTTGCTTCGGCTTGGTCAGGACCTAAGCAGGAGGTACCTATGGTGCATGTTTTGGGTTGGTGGGGGAAACCGGAGTGCCCGGAGGAAACCCACCCAGACACGGGGAGAACATGCAAACTCCACACAGAAAGGCTCGGGCAACCCGGGGATCGAACCCAGACCATGCATGCAAACCCCACACAGAACACACACAGAAAGGCCTGGGCAACCCGGGGATCGAACCCGGAACCTTCTTGCTGTGAAGCAAGAGCGCTAACCACTCAGCTACCGTGCCGCCAAGAAGAGAATTTGCATTGGCCGGGACAGTTTGCTGACCCCTTGTTCTCCTCTGTGTCATTATTAGTGTCTTGTCATGTCATGGCAGTTTCAGTTTTTGGATTTTGGTCATTCTTTGTTTGTTATTAAAGAACTTTAACAGTAGTCCTACATTTTGGGTCCTCCTTCTCATTAGATATGATATAGCTGTAATGCACAGGTGTCCAAACTATGGCCCAGGGGTTAAATCTGGCCCTCTGACCAATTTTTGTTGGCCCCCAGAGGTCCTGCTGAATTGGCCCAAATGATCATAAAGCCATTGAGCAGTACTTTTTACTTCAAATTCCATTATCTCAATCAGTGTAGCTGCACTAAGAACTTTAATGTACAGTTTTATCTGCAGACTGAACAAATCAGACAATGGAATAATAATGACACTCACAAATTTGAAACTCAACACGATGTCAGTCCAACATGTGGAGACAATGGTATTATTTTTAAAAACATAAATCAAAGTTCAAAGTCAGCTTTGTTGTCATAAACCATATGTACAGGTTGCACACACAGGATTTGAAATTGCAGCTCTCCCTAGACCCACAGTGAACATAAAACATGTGATAAACAAGACAATAAACACCATGACTATAACATCACATATACCTGCAGCAAAAGTACAAAAGGGTTGTATATAATACAAATAAGTAAAACACACAATGTGGAGCGGAATAAAGCTCAAATGTGTCATTTAAGGAGCAGTGTCAGTGTCATTTAAGAGTCATTTAAGCAGCAGGGTCAGTGTCCTTTAAGTGTAATTTAAGCAGCAGTGTCAGTGTCCTTTAAGTGTCATTTAAGCAGCAGTGTCAGTGTCATTTAAGAGTCATTTAAGCAGCAGTGTCAGTGTCATTTAAGCAGCAGTATCAGTGTCATTTAAGTGTCATTTAAGCAGCAGTGTCAGTGCCATTTAAGTGTCATTTGAGCAGCAGTGTCAGTGTCATTTAAGCAGCAGTATCAGTGTCATTTAAGCAGCAGTGTCAGTGTCATTTAAGTGTCATTTAAGCAGCAGTGTCAGTGTCATTTAAGCGTCATTTAAGCAGCAGTGTCAGTGTCATTTAAGCAGCAGAGTCATTGTCATTTAAGTGTTGATGTTTATCGAAGTGTAAAGGAATGCTGCTGTTGTTTGTTTTGTTCTGTTTTTATTGGAGTTTGTTTGTTTGCGGGTCAAACATGTGTATTTTTATATCTGTGACACATCTGCGGAGAGACCTTCCCCAATATCGTTATGTTTTTACCTGACATAAAGACAATAAAGACTGTTCTGTTATTGCTTTGTATTGTCACTGCCCTTGTCTGTTTTAAAAAATGGACCACGAGTCCAGAATAAAGATGAACTGAATTAAAATTGAATTGAATTATAAAACAAGACGACATGAAAAACAAAAATAAAACTGCAATCTCCACTTTGACCAACAGGGGTCTGCTCTCACAGTGTGATAAGTGTGTGTGTGTGTGTGTTCATCTGTGTGTGTGTTCATGTGTGTGTGTGTGTCCATGTGTGTGTGTCCATGTGTGTGTGTGTCCATGTGTGTGTGTTCATGTGTGCATGTTCATGTGTGTTTGTGTCCATGTGTGCGTGTGTGTGTTCATGTGTGTGTGTGTGTTCGTGAGTGCATGTGTGTGTTCATGTGTGTGTGTTCATGTGTGTGTGTGTGTGTGTTCATGTGTGTGTGTGTTCATGTGTGTGCATGTGTGTGTGTGTTCATGTGTGTGTATGTGTGTGTGTGTTCATGTGTGTGCGTGTGTGTGTTCATGTGTGTGTATGTGTGTGTTTGTGTGTGTGTGTTCATGTGTGTGTATGTGTGTTCATGTGTGCATGTGTGTGCATGTATGTGCGTGTGTGTTCATGTGTGTGCGTGTGCGTGTGTGTTCATGTGTGTATGTGTGTTCATGTGTGTGTGTGTGTGTTCATGTGTGTGTTCATGTGTGTATGTGTGTTCATGTGTGTGTGTGTTCATGTGTGTGTGCATGTGTGTGTGTGTGTTCATGTGTGTGTGCATGTGTGTGTGTGTGTGCATGTGTGTGTGCATGTGTGTGTGTGTTCATGTGTGTGTGCATGTGTGTGCATGTGTGTGTGTTCATCTGTGTGTGCATGTTCATGTGTGTGTTCATGTGTGTGTGCATGTGTGTGCATGTGTGTGTGCATGCGTGTGCATGTGTGTGTGCATGTGTGTGTGTGTGTGTTCATATCTGATTACTCTGTACAATAACTCAATACAAAACCGCTGTATCCTGCTCTTATGTAACGCTGTACGGTGTCACAAATGGGACAAAAACACGAAGTTATGAAAACACCATGTGCTCTAAAAACTCACCGCACAATAGACTGTGACAACACACTTTCACAACCCGGGCACGAGGGCGCACAAACTCAAGTAAAACTGATACTACTCAAGTACAAGTACACAGTAAAAGTAAAAAAAATATATATATATATATTTGGGAAAAGAACTGCTCAAGGAGAGTAACAGAA